>PPHD01021556.1:0-13202 GCA_002909625.1 Bambusicola thoracicus | reverse complement strand
GTTTGCCTGCCTGTAAGTTACAAGATACTGTACTTAAAATGTCAAATCAAGCAATCTGTTCTGAAAGGAAAATTACCAAAGCAATCACAGACCTTGATTTCCTCTAGACTTGTGGAATACAGAGAAAATTATGAAAATCGCTTGGCCACCCAGAGCCTTAATGTTGAAGTCCCAGGTCAAGGAAAGCTCAAGCAATTAGCCTGCCGCGTTAATGACATGCCTGTTTGATATAGTAGCTGAATAGCACCCTGATTACCTATAATATGATTATGCACATTTTGGGTTCCTTAAAAAATTTGATGCCTTGGAAAAATAAAATCTCATTTCTCTGGCATTTCTGAAAAACCTCTGTTTCCTGAAAAGCCAAGGGCATATTTCAGCTCCTTATGTTTCCACAAATATGTTATTAGATTCACTCGCTGACCTACCTTTAATGAGTAGAAGATGTCATTGTTGAGAAAGATATTAAAATACAGTAGCAAGAAAATGTCCCATTGCAAAGTTACTGTCATTCACAGGGCCAGTTTCTCCTCACATCCCATTAAAAAAAAGAAAAATCACATGAGGAGGTGGACAGAAAATTGCTCCAGGTTGAGTATGCTTAACAACTGGGCTATTGAATTCACAAGATAATATTTGGTAACCAGAAAAATAAACTCTTCTTCCTCCCCATTTATACATAAATCAAATTCTGAGCTGATCAGTCCTATTTGAAACGTTCACAAGCAATGCTTCTCTTTCTAAACTTGTGCCACCCAGTTTTTCTTTCTGGTTGGAACTAAGAATGGTGATCTTGAGTATGGCAGGAGTAGGATTAGACTCATAAATTGGGGATGTTAAGCATCCTAGTGAAAACCTTTACAGGATCACCTGTATATGTAGATAAACCACTTTTCCGTGTATCCATGATTATGTCCAAATGAGAAAAGAAGTAGAGAAAAGACAACATAAGAAAATCTATTCTCAGTGAGACATTCAGCCAAAACATCCCAAGCTGACGCACAACAAAGAATGCTGCAAGGTTAAGTCCAAAAGACACCTAAGCACTCAGTCTGTGATCGGAAGCTTCCCTACTGCTGGCATTCTGAATGAATGTTACAGTTAGAGCAGACCAGAAATCTGAGTGACATGAGATATTCAGCATTTTTGCAGGACGTGGGGACAAAGAAGCCAGTGACACAGCCGAGACCGGAGCGGCACAAATGTGAGATGAAAAAAAAAGGGGTGGAAAAAAATCCCAAACCTAATTCAATATTTGGTTTGGGAAGCGATCTGGCTTCTTTTAATCTGGAGCTGTTTGCATATGCAGACCAGTGGGACCATCACTCTCTTCGGCCGCGCCATAAAGCAGCGCTTGTAGCGTTTGGGGCAAAACCACAGCATTACCTTCACCTCCTGAGTGCCGGCTCTGGAAACAGGTCAGAGTCCTCCAGTTTTGGGGCATTTCAGCTTCTTTTTTTTCCTGACTTTCTGTCCCTGACAGTCTAATCTCAGGCAGCACTATTTATTGACATTAAAAAAAAAGAAAATCCCTTCTTTCGAAAGAGGAAAGGGAAATCTAGAAGTGATTAATATCGTAGGTCTCGCGTACAATGAACGCCTGTGTCTCATGAGCACACCAAGGAGATTTAAAGCTGATACCTTTGATTTTCCCAAGGAGAGGAGTGGGAGCTTTTGAAAGCTCCTAACCATCTTCATACATATTCAGGATTTCTCTTTGTTTTCTGATGAAGGGATAGGCTTCGTCCTTGGACTTTTGAATGGTCCCCCAACAGCAGTCCCAGTGATTTTTTTTTAACTAGGCCTGCCTGGAGAGGTTTGGATTTGGATCCAATACTGACATCGTAGCCCCTTGGTTTAAAGGGGTTTTTAGCCTGAAAGGAAGTGGAAATCTTACATAAATTCACTTCTGCAATTTGAAAAGTTTTTCTTCCAAAGAAACTTCCCATTTCTCCCTTCCACATCAATTGCTTTGGGAGACTGTCAGCAGAGTTTGACAGAAAGATGGAAAAGGGGAGAAAACCACCACCAAAACAAAAAGCACAGGAGAACTTTTAAAGCATTTTGAGTTAGAACTTCAGATGGTATTAATACGTGATTATGTTAATATTTATTTCCCATGCTCCTACACCTCTGGATTTTTAGGGGCATGGGGCCGGCCATGAGACATGTCCCTTGTCTCAGGTGAGACACAGACACTTGTCCCTATTCAGCCATGCTACAGCCCCACCAGGATGTGTCCCTGCACCAAAGGTTCCCAGGAAAAGCCTTCCCAAACCATCCAAATTTTGAGGGAGGGCCAAAAGAGCAGAGATGAAAGGAGAACCAGTCAAACCTCAAAATGAACTTTGAATCAGAAGAACGGGTTGGAAAAGGTAATCAAAAGCATATGAAATCCTGTTCGTTGCAGATTTTCTCTGTGGCTGGGCTCAGAAATGGTAAAAATTTCTCTTTTATATTTTTGCAAGATTTTGTACCAAAATAAAGTTCCATTTCAATCAGAAGAAAAGACTGCAGCTGCTCTCAAATTTTACGAACGTGATATTTCGGATGCTTTTTCCCCACTTCCAAATTGTGAAAATATGGAGGTGTGCTTAACACATATCTGTATCAACCCGTTTCGTTCACTGCCAGACAGATCAGTATGGTGTAATAAATTGCAGAGAATATTTACCAATTACTTTATCTAATATGTTCACACAAATGAGCTATAGATACATTAGTTGGAAAGATTTTACACACTCTGTTTTCCCTCCTTCTGACTTGGAGTCCATCATCAGTGTTACAGAAGGAGTATTAGAAATTCAGATTAGCAAAACATGAGCTAAAGACATGCAGCTGGGATTTGTCTACTTCAACATGTCTTATAATTATTCCGTCCCTCCTTGCTAATGACTTTCTGACTCTTTTCATCCACTTGGTACCCATGGGATGTGCAGCATAATCCATGCACATCGATGTTTTTCATGAGACATATGTTTTTACTTTGTAGCAGACTCTCCTCATAGCATACCGGTAGCAAATAAAGCTCTAATAAAAATTGATGCTTATACCCCTTCAACACCAGGTATAGGTTTTGGGCCAGTAAGATTTCACATTGGAATCCATGTTGCTGGTGTTCCTGGTTCTCTGTGCTGCCAGGAAAATAAAATCAGGCTGTTGAGGCTTTGGAAAGGAAAAGCAAATCAACCAACAAATATTTGGAGAGGAGTAATTTGGGGAATATTAGATAAACTGTCTTTCCTTTCTGCAGTACAGCAAAATTATCTCTACTTCCAGCCTCTGTATCCCTAATATTATTGCTGCATCTTCTCAGTCTCTGCTTTTTTGCAGACTCGCCTGCCATCTGAGCCTTTTACATACCTTTAACACATACATCCTTTATTCTACTTGAACCTGTTTTAGAGCCCTAAACTCATCCTATGGGATCCATTCAGATTATTTTTTGTTAGCACTCCAGTTCACATAAAACCTCTTAGTCAATATTTAATTTAGACTCTCACGTGTGAAGAACCTCCAATCATTATGATTTCAAAAGCAAGAGAGGAACACTGACACAGAAAAGGCTTTGCTGCTGCTAGAGGCAAAATGCTGCTGGCTTGTGGAAGAAGTTCACTCAGCTGTGTGAGAGGCAGAATTGCTCTGGGGCTGCCACGGTCTGCTGTAGCTTTATGTCACACCGAAACTATGGCTGCCCCATTGCTGGAGGTGCCCAAGGCCAGTTGGATGGGGCTCTAGGCAACCCTATCTGGTGGGTGGCAACCCTGACCAGGGCACAGGGATTGGAACTGGGTGATCTTTAAGGTCCTTTCCAACCTAAGAAATTCAATGATTCCATCTATAAAGTTTCTCTTCCAGACTCTCTCCTTTCTGCATAAATAAAGCTGGAATACCCCAGGGAGTTCTATGGGCTGCTCTTTAAGATGCACCCTGCACACTGTTTTCTCTACACCCATCAGGCCCAAAAAGGTGTTCACATTCAAAGCACTTCCTATATTGGAACAAAATTTTAAATCAATTAGAATCATTTGGGTAGAATGAATGGGAATGAATAGCAGAAATCATTCAGATTTCTACGAGATTCCATAACTCCTGTGTCAGGAGTCTGAGGATTTGCTGGATGTTCAAGCAATAGCTCCCCACCCTGGGCACATTTTCCAACCACTTGCCCTACAGTCTCTACAGCCTCTGAAGTTTCTTACACTGCTCACAGCCCCAAAAGAGAGGCACCATTACACAGTACCTATAGAAGTGGCATCTGCAGAGAGCCATGATGCACACTTGGACTCTTCTCCATTTGTTCACAGATAAGTCTGTGGGAAGCTTTGCAGCTGCAGTCACTGCATTACTACCCATGGATCCAGCTGCTTTGGGGTCTCTTGAAATTGTTCAGTTTTAGGTGATTCAGGTTCAACTCCCTTTCTTTCCCTTGCATATTTTGAAGGGAAATGAAAAGCAGTTGAACATGAAATACACAGAACTCCTACAACTCTGGTGCCCAGCAGATATTCCCCCTCGGATCTTTGATCCTCCTCCACACCATACTCTGTCACCCCACTTCTCTCACCTTGTTATGCCATTTGTCTCCATAAATCCACCGCCCAACCCACTCTTCCAACCAAGGGACCTTTCCACACTGTGAAATGCTGTAGTGGGGATACTCAGATCAGTGCCTCACTTGCCCTCTAGATCTCCTTTGGGGTTTCTGATGGGGATACAGGGAAGCTGATGGTCCACATAGGACATCATTCCCTCTGGAACAGCAGTAATGGTCCTCAGCCTGCAGTAGTCCGGTGTTTACCCTAAAGGACTGTAGTAAACTCATTACCTCTGTGGCTCTCCTTCATCCCAACTTAACAGCTTTTTATAGATTTTTGTTGGATCTGAGTTCAAGTGCTGGAAAAGCAGTGATGTTCTGCCAGTGATTTAACTCGAACCTCAGACAAAAATGTTCCCTTTGCTCTCTGTTCAAGCCTGTGGACCTGGGACATGTTACTTTCTAACAGAAACAGTTTTCTTTCTCCAAATCCCTAGAGAAGCAGCAGATAAACTTGGGTCAAGTGTTTTACATTCAACATACCCAGCTTTGTTCTCAAGGCTGCATGCACAGGACAGTTAGATGAGTAGGATTCCATCTGAGCAGACCCAGGCACTCAGCTGCCTTGTAACCCTTGAAGATAGGACCAAGAAATCCACACCAAAGGCTGAACTTACTGGAAACCCATCCCTGCAGGGCAAAATGCTGGTGTTCCTGCTGTGTTTTTACAAGCCAGGTGTGCTGGCAAGAAAGCTGTAGTGGTCCTAGGGGGCAGGTAGCTTGACAGCTTCTCTCCAACACATCTTTGCAGACTCATGGAGCCTCTCCAGACCTGAACTAGGTTGCTCCAGGTTCTCTGGTCCCATCTGGCATCTGTGGGGTAAGGCAGAGAGCATCCTTCTTGTCCCTCATTCACTTCCTTGAATTTAGGACAGTCTAAAGAGGATCACTGCCTTGGGAATGGATTCCAAGTAATTACAAGAGACATCAATTAGTGGGAATATGGAAGCCAAGACTACTTCAAGGCAAAGGACAAAGCAAAAGCCTGGAAAGGAGTGACACATGGCCTAGGACAAAGCACAGGAGGCAGCAATGAGCAGAACTGCCCCACGTATCACATCCCGTGCCCTGCTGAGATGCTGAGCCCCCCACGGTGCCCCAAGGGGACCCAACCCCAGGTCACCCAGCAGTTAACACCAGGCTGTAAAACATGATCAGATTTTTCCTATTGCCTAAGCATAAAAAATCCCTTTAAAAAAAAAAAAAAATTAAAAATCATTTGGGGTTTGCACTCTTTCCACTCGCTGCAAACAAAGAACCGTTTCTTTTCCTATTTTATTTTTCTTTCTGGAAGGAGTTGGGAAACACTCGGAGTTTGCAGGGTCCAAACCAAGGCGAGCATCTCCGCTTTTCCTCCCTGCGACAAGGGCAGCAGTGATATAATGAAATGTACATGGTCTAAGTGGGGCTTCTTCATTTTTAAACTGTTGCCAAAGCTACATAAATGGGACTCCTTCTTTTCTGACCCTTTGCCCTACTTCAAATGAGCTTTTAAACCCTTTGGAAAACATGCGGTTTTACTTTCAACTGCATTAACGCTCATAATGTGTTATTTTGGCTCTCCTTGTATATTCAGGTTGAAGGCATAGATTTCATAGATTTCACCTGGTAATGTTGACAAGCAAGCCTTACGCAGAGCGTATCAAGCACCCAAGTCAGCTTCTTTTAAAGCTCTGTTAGCTCAGCTGTATTTTCCTTTGTACACCCAAATACTTCTGGACATTACAGGAGTCTCCGCACTCAACATGCTCCAAACAGTTCATATATAATGTGGCGAGTGTCCGCCGCCAAGGGGACTAATGGTGTCAAAACTCACCTGGGGTTTACAATGCACTAAAGAAAATACTGATGGCATCCAGCCCCGCTGGCAGCCCTCCAAAGGCCTGGCTTAGAGCTCACGCCAGCGCAATGAAGGACAAAGCCAGTGTGTAGCAAAGCCTAACAGAACCGTCCACCTTCACTGTTGGTATTTATTCAGCTTTGTGCAAGGAGAATTTGCATTTTAGAAGAGTGATCCTGCAGTCAGAGCAAGATTTGGGCTGAGGAGAATGGAGAGGGCAGGAGATTTTTGGTATTTTTTGATGGCACTGAGTTGTTTTTCTCCTGAAAATCCCTCATGTAGGAGACTTTGCAAGTGGCCTTTTTGCAAGTATAACTGCCAGTTAGATTTCTTTCTGTTGTTGGTATATAGTGCCTTCCACAGACTGGGCTTTGCTAATAGTTTTCAAAGGTATAGGTACAGAACGATAGAATCACAGAGTCGTTAAAGCTAGAAAAGACCTCTACCATCCTCCAGCCCAACCCCAACTCATCCCAGCATACTCACTGACCACATCCCTCAGTGCCACATCTCCATGGTTCCTGCACACCTGCATGGACAGTGACCCCACCACCTCCCTGGGCAGCTGTGCCAGAGCCTGGCAGGTCTTTCAGAGAATATTTTCCTAATACCCAGCCTGAACCTCCCATTATCTCTTGGGTGTGGCAGCTAAGTTGGTTTACTATAAATCTACAAAAGAGTCATTACCTAGTAAATTGTTCCTGACCACATCCATCTAAACGGATGGGGGTTGTCGAGGCTATTCACACCACACATAAGAAGCCAGTGGTGAAGCCAGTGTTAAAACCATAGCCTCATCTCCTTTGGTTCCCTTTACAAAGAGCAGAGGGAGCACAACTTTCACCCACAGTTTCAGGTTGTGATTTTTTTTCTGAAATATTCTACCGTGAGATGGATCTCCCATTTCTCCTTCTCCCCCCTCTGCTCCTACCAAGGCGATAAATGACATTTCACAGCTCTGCTGCCCTCCAGACATCCCAGGGAAACCACGAAGCAGCATCAACAATGAGAAAACAAACCCAAGCCCGTATTGCATCAAAGGGCTCTACATGTGAAAGTGAATAAATACAAGGCTATGGGCGATCCCACATGATGATCAGGCACCTAAGGCAGCCTGTTCCAGGAGAAATCCGATGTTTTATCCACAAAGGGTTTTGATTTAAGGAAGGGGAGAAGCCTTGCTGGAGTACGTTTATGGAGAAGCATCTTGGCACACACACACTTCAGGGTTTTTGACCAACTTTTTGAAAAGCTACAGTGGATTTTGCATCAGGAAAGCTTTTTGTTGAAGTCATATTTATTTCTTTGGGCTTAAGTAATAACTTAAAGCAATCCTACTTCTAACACATTATTAACAGCATAATTAATTCTAAGAGACAGGAAACAGAAACCTTTCTTTTTCACTTCATCATCTCCAAGTCAGACCTTCGGTCTTCTTCCAGGTTCCCTATCAAACAGATGGCTTTTATACTCATAAACATGTTGAGCACAATTTTCCTCCTGCTGAGGGAGAGATTCAAACAAACCAAACTTCCACACTACTGCTGGGAAATTCCAAACATCTAGAAATACTTTTACAGACATTTCTTGGCGAGAGACTCCTAGAGATGTGTGTGGCTCAAAAAAGCCAACTCCAAAGCAGTGAATTTCACTTATGAAGACTGCCAATTAAAAAATAAGAAATGGACAGTAGAAAGAGGAATATTACAAAGAGGAAGCAGCTTCCATCTGGGTAGCTGAGTTTTGGAGGTCTGCAGCAAAGCGCTTTTAGTTCATGTCCCTTTGTGAGATAGAACTTTTCAAGCTAAGCAGGACTGACTTCTTAACGAACGATGTCCAATTCTGAGAGAGCCTCAGCAAATTTATCAGTTCAGGGATGGAAGTGGGTGGTTCAACCACGCTTGGAGCCTGGACTGGGCCAATTTTTGGTGGTTAAGGCTAATTTTACAGGGTGAAATGTAAGGGGTGCAAATCCATGCAAAACAAAAGCCTCACAGATACAAACAATCGCGGTTCAGTGTCAAATTTTAGCAGAGCTGTCTGTGATTTAAAGTCTACTTGTTTTCATAGGGACTGTTCTCACTCCTGTTTATGAGACATTTATCCCATTAACTAATCTTTGAGTATAGCTAATGCTGATACATGAATGGATATCTCTGTTGAACGCTCTGACAATAATCCAGATATTTCACCTAGTAAATACATGAGACATGCAGCTGTCTGCCAAGGGCTGTATTGGCAGACAGAAAACCCATTCTCTCACTGATGGATACGGAGTGATTTCCAGAGGGATTCAGCCATCAGTCATGAAGGGAAGAGATGAGAAAGGGGGAAACTTAAAGCAAGTCAGATGGCTACAATAACCACACTGGCCAGTGAGTTGGAACCAGAACAAGACATGCGGGATGCAATTTTTAGAGGCAGCATTTGCTGAATGTGAAATGGAAGCACGATCGTGGCATGATGAAATATCACAGCGTTAACCCTCCCATCCAAGCTTTGGGCTGGAGGAGTAAGATGTATTTAATGTGGTTTGGAAACCTGTGATGCCACCACTTCTCCCTTGGCCTTTTCCAAGGCTTAACCCTCCCTGCAATCTTCTTACGATCGCTCTCTGGTTTGGTGGGTTTCTCAGCATTCTGCATTCTCCTCTTTCCGAGCTCATGGTTGTTACATACAAAACCATCTCCAGACCCCTGGGAAAGGCCTCATAAAAATTTGGGGATTATATAACCTCCATGCTATTTTTAAGGAAAAAACAACGAGTTTTTTTGGAAAAGCTCTACCGAGCATTTGCAGCACTGTTGTCCACACTCCATGTGTGTGTGCAGTTCCCAAACAGCTCCATTAAATCTCATTTAAATGCTGGCTGCGATCAGCTGTTGTGACACCAGCCCAAGTTGGAGCAGAAAATCGACAACCTTTGAACACAAAACACATCTCATTGGGCCAATATCATTTTCATCTTCCTGAACATCACCGTCTGATCTGTACGACCAATTAGACCCTCTGTTAGTGTTGGCCTCGTGTCAATGAAGTATGTGCGGAGCAGGCAAATACAGGGCTTCAAATGCACAGCATATTTTTTTGGCTAATACTGTCAGATAAGGCGGTGTTATCTGCACTTTCTCCCTGGGCTGGCTCTAACCCCATTGAAATGGTTCTATTTTACAAGCCGTATGTCAACAGTACCTGTTTATGGAAGGTGACACTGTCTCCCCCCCACTGCTGGTGTTATCGATGAGGAAGCACTACGTGGGCGTGTGAGTATTTTTAAAGTACACAGCACAAATAAAATAACAAGAGAGCCCTTGATTTATCCAACTGTTAAGAAAACAATGAGCCTGCCACCTACAATAGTATTGTTCTGTGCAGCCTTCCCAGCTCTTCTGTACTTATTTTTAGAAGAAATCCACGTTTCTTCTTGCAAAAGAAAATACTGACCACATCTTGGAAATCGAAGTGTCTCTTTCCCTGTTGTTTGGTGGTCAGCCTTCAGCTTTAAGCCTTTTCATTTTGTCTGTTAGGACAAGTAGTGATGTTGTACCTGTAGGGTGGACTCCATCTGGCTTTGCTTTCCGGAAGCTCGTGGCTCAGTGTCTCAAGGAATGTCCAAGCATCAGTGAGAAACCAAGAGCTTCTTGAATTCCAACCTGCAGTGTGTTCAAGTAGCCAGAGACACTCCTGTTATTTTCTGCATTAAGAGCCTTAATTGAGTCCTTTATACTCCTATCTCAAGCACACACACAGGCCTATGAATAAGCAGTAATTAATTCCTGTTAATGTCGCAGTCATGATTCTGGATTGATAATCAACATGATGATTTTATCCAAGTAATCTTTGGAGTTGAATAAGCTATTTCTTTAAGAAAAAAAAAAATAACCACAAAAATTCCAGTTCAACATTCATATGTTTAGTGGCACATGCTGGGAGCAGTGTTAATGTGCCTCATTTTGGCTCCCCAACACACACACAGAAATGTATTTCTATTATACGTATTCATAGCTGTGATAAAAGCCATAAACAGCTCTCAAATGGGTGTAACTGTGTTTAGAAAAATCAGAGCTTCTGTTTTCCAGTGATATGTATACGTGGATGGGTGGGTGTATGTATGCTTCTGGGTATGCATTTGTGTGCTGTTGTGGCTCCAGTCAGCAAAATAACACCTGTAGAAGAAACCTATTGTGGATTGTGGGGATAAAACTCTAGGAAGAAAACCTGTGTCTATTATTTAAGCAACAAGAGTATAAATAGTTTTTCCTCTTGTGTGTAAGATACCTGTAGGTACATGTATGGATAATCAAAATATATATTCACATATATAGGCAAGATAGGTTGGAATATGATAATGCTTTCTTATCTACTTACATTTTTGCTGAACGTAGTGGCAAAATTTATAGCAAGATTTCTACAATTCCAACTGCTCTGCATAAATAGGCAAAGAAAACAATAGTTGTAGATGTAGGTTTTTGTATGTCAACTCCACTTAATCCATACTTAGTCCATTCCTACCCACATTCAGGCAATCTTCTAAGCATCCATATTAAAACAGATTAATTATTACTAGAAAAACAGTGATCTTGGAAACTGGATCAAAACTACTATTACAAACAATGCCAAGTTTGCCCAAATCTAGGATCACCAGACCAGAAGTTCCTTGACGTGAAACTGATACGTTATTATTAGTCCCGAAGAAGAAGAAAATGGATTTGTCTGTATGCTTGCCAAAATGGAAAATGAATTAATTTCCATTTCTTTGCTATGTGAAAGGTTGATGATGTCAAAGACTCTTTGTATTTGGCATATTTGGTGTTCAAACACATTTAATAGCCCCAGGCTGCTGTTTGAAATAAGCAAGGAGCTAACAGCATGGTTACAGGTTGTCCACAGCGAACAAGCTTTCCTTGCATTGACAAGAACGTTACTCATGGTGGTGAACATGACTTTCACCAGGGACCTTTGTTTTATTAACAGTGTCCAAATGTGTTTTTACGGAGAAAACAACGTGTTTGCTGTGGTCAGAGAGCAGTAGCCTCTTGTTATGTGCTTAATGAGCTAATAAAGATGAGAAATGAAGAGACTTGGTACCAGACATGGCCCAGCTGTCCTCTCACATTTCCCTGCTCCATAACCCAAGGCTGGGCTATTGCTCACCCCAGTCCTGCTGAGGTTATCCATGGGCCACTATAGGATGTGGATCAGGCTCGCAGTAGCTGAAATCAAGCAATTGTAGCAGAGGGAGAAACAGAAGGAAAAAACATTCAACAGCATCTGCTGGGCCAAATTCAGGAGATGCTCTAGGGGAAAATCATCCCACTGTTGCTTTTCTAAGGAAATATGCATTCGGGACAGAGACATCAAATTCACTTCAGAATGATTTAAATTTGGTTTTCTGAGGTGGTGGGTGCACGTGGAAAAGCCATTTTGAGACATAAATAAATTCCTCTGTTGATAGTGGAAGAAACACTGTTTCCTTTGGTCATGGTGAGGAACAGTCATTTTGATAGTCTTGGCAAGTGAAAAAAATAATTTTTATCAAATAGCAATGGAAACACAGAGTAAACCTTGTCAGTGTTATACAGTATACGACATCACATTTAACCCTGATAGTGGCCCCCAAATCAAATTCTGCTCCAAAATCAAATTCAGCACATCTGCTTCTCCAGGGGAGTGTCTCATTGCTCTCCTCTTCTGGGAGGAGAGGGAAAGGCATGTCCATAGCAGGAGGAGATGGGAGATCATGTCCAGCACAGGCTCATTTGGACCTGAACAAGCTCTAAGAGATAATCAGGAAGCACTGGTAGTAAGGAGAGACTCACATTCCTGAACCTACTAGCACTACACTGTGCACAATGACCCCATAGGCAGCACATCCCCAGAACTGAGCACTCAGTTTTCACACCAGGCTCATCTTTCCAAGAAGAAAGAAAGCATTATGTGCACCAGCACTTCTTGCTTCATTCTATCTTTCCTTTCCTGTATATTTTCTCAGGGACCAGTATTTTAAAAGACCTAGATTCACTCTTTATCAGAAAAAATCTAATGAAAGCAGTGCAGATAGCAGCAGCACCTTGCCACTGCGGGATAGCCAAATGCACGGGATTTTGTGGAGGATTACTCTTTCTTTTTTCACTCCTCAACAGCTGGCTCTTAACAAGCAGACTGGTGCTTAAACCATCTGATACGATGTGAGAAAGCAAAATAATTATCTGCCAAGGATTTCATCTTCATAAAAGGAAAGGTGTAAGATCAAGTTTCAAAACGTGTAGGAGTTCAGCACACGCAGTGACATCGGCATGAACTCTGAGAAACCAACTTCTGCTAACTTTACGAACACAATATTCATCTCCTTGCCCCGTCGGACCCTGCTGCTCTGATTTTGGCAACACCAGGCTCTTCTGGAGCTTGGGTGTGGAGATAACTCCACGGAGAATGGAAAAGAAAAGATGGAAAAAGGGGAGAGGAAGATGTATGGTTCAGAAAGTGGTGTGAACACCAAGCACATCCACCAGAGCTGTGTGCTCCTCTCTGCAGTAATATAGGAGAGCGCTTCTCGTTTGCAACTCAGCGCAGAGTGCTGGCTTCACTATAAGTTACCCGAGGAGAATTTGACTGTGTACACTGATGGTGGCAAAGGGAGAATAAAGGCTTTCTACTTGGTAGACTCATGAAGGGAGTGGGCTCCTCCTGTGAAGAAAATTGGACTCAGATTAAGCCTTAATAAAAATTTGGCAGGGTAGCTGTCATGCTTAAACTCCCATGTTA
>PPHD01021554.1:0-13203 GCA_002909625.1 Bambusicola thoracicus | reverse complement strand
AGGGTCTCAAAGAAAAATCCTAACCAGATTTAGGACTGTAGCATGCTTCTTGGGTTATATGTGCAGCACTATATATTTGACCACATCCTCCTTAAATGTGGTCCAGAACATCTCAAGATGAACCAATTGACAGCACAGAGGAAAGAAGAGTTGAAAAAGTACATGAAAACATTACTTACGAGTACGGTCTCTATTCCATGCATGGCAGGTGATTGGCTCCAATAAGAACTGATGTAGAGACATTCCGAGTTAAAGATATTCCTATGTTGTAAAAGTTGGGGGAGGGAAAAACTGAAAAGTGTAAAAATGACAACAAAACACTTCAAAGTTAAACAGTTATAAAAAGAAATCAGTCTCCAACATCTACAAAGGCTGTTTCAGTCCAGTGTGATGATTTGTTTAGACAATGACACATGCTGAGTAGATTAAGACCTTTCCCCATGTGCCCCAAGATCTTTGGAAAGCCAATGAATTTTAACTGTCCTGCTTCCCACAGCTAATTGCAATAGCTCTAGAAGGTGAATGCTCTTGCTTCTTACTGTATCCTCATATGTGGAAACAGCTTCTTAAGAGATCTAACATACCTAACAACTGAACTGTGGAATTGGAATACTTAAATGCAGTGATATCTCAGTGAATTAGTTTGGAATTGTGGTGTGTATTGAGGCTCATGTACTACAATGAAACCTTTTTTCCCATCTATCAGGAGGTTAAACTGATGTGCTCAGATATGTAACTCTAATCTGCTGATGTATTATTTGATAAAACCATTTATATGTATCCTAGGGAAAAATTACTAACATCAGTAATTAGTTAATTACTAATTCCTTCAAATTAATCTTAACACTTAAGTGCTTTATGGCTTTAATTCCCATGAGATTCAAGCAGTGAAAGATCAAACTGAGTTCTTTGGGACTGTGAGCTCTTTGTTTTTCACCAAGCTAGACACCTAGTTTTCTTTTCTCTTACAAAAGAGGCAGTGCTGAACATCTGCAAACAGGTGATTGCAAAGCTGCTTAAAATCAGATCGTATTTCTGTGTCCTGTGTTAATCAAGGACAGCATAAAGGGATGGAAGGTAGCACTGTAGCAACTCAAGGTCACCTGTAATAGCTGAAATGTGCACAGCTCAACACACACAACTTGGATTGATTGATTTCCTCCTCCTTTCACACATGCCACTAATTTTTGTAGCAATTTATCCTTGGCTGATGGCACAGTGTCTGTCTGCCCCTCCACATGCAACTAAAAAAGCACCATCTCTGTGATGTCACTCCAAGACATCCACACCCATTGCAGCCTGAAATTACAACATAGCCAAGTATGGCCATGTTAGCAGAGGGTGGAGACTTCAGGACAAGGTAGGAATTTGGAAGCAAACAGGAAATGAATGGCGATCCCACAGAAACTCGTGAGTAAATGAGCAATGAGTAACCCCTTACAGAGCTGAGCAATTGTAGCACTTCAGTACTGCAGGAAATATGCACCAAGTCCTGAGTAGAGATGGTACAGTACTTCACCAATGCAAATAATTGGATAGATTCTTTTTCTTTAAAAAAAAATCAAGCACTTATTATACATTATAAAGAAACATGATTTGCAGTTGCATTAAATGTACTTAAAACAGAAACTTTGGCTAAATGACCTTTAAGTCCAGTTAAAATTATGAACTGTAATCATTTTCTTAGTTCTAATAATCATATGCTAAAGATCAAATAAAGCTACTGCATGCAGGCAGCCCTAAGAAAAATAATTAGTTTTATTACTGTGAGAACCCTGACACAATCCAAGGTACCTCTGACCTTGAACAGCTATGGTTTGAGATTCCATGTGTTAACATAAGCAAAACATGACTGCAAATTGCTTTTTCCGCAGTCTTGCTTTAGTAGATGCCAACAATTCGGTAGCAGGGCATTTCCATATACAGGAAAAGCTGAAGAGCTCTTCTACCAACAGGGAATGCTCAGCCTTATTGACTCTTTCCAAATAAAATGTACAACTATCCAATCTCTGCTGCCCAAGGAACGCAGCTATTTCCAAGCACTTTCTTATACTGTTCTCATGCTTTCTCCACAGATTGGCACCCTGTACAAACACCACCATCCCATCCTAACAACTCCTACTTGAGAGATCTTTGCTCGCTAACCTACAGGCTGCTCCCAAAGCTCCCATCTGGACAAGGGACACGATGTGTTCTCATCCACTGAGCTTCTCAAGCACTGCAGCAAGCAGCTGGTTTGGGTTTGGTAACGCTCATTAAGGAACAGCAGTGGTGATAATCTCCAAATGCACAAATACTTGTCATCTGATCATTGCAGTCTTTCCTTTGGGGAGATAAATACTGTTTGTAAGGTCTTCTTGAGATTTTTTTCTTATCAGCACAGAGACAGAGCAGCTGAATGACTCCATACAACCAATACAACATAACCCCTCAGTGTTCTCCTGTCTGCCAACCTCAGAATTTCAGATGGGAAAGGAACTGTCACAATAACTTTGTTAGCCAATAACTTTGTTAGCCCTTCTCTTCCCTCTATTTTTCTTTCAAATGCAAACTAACTGTCCTTGAGTTTCAATGTATATTTTTTTTTTAAGAGACAGGTGAAAAAAGGACTCCTGCACACTCACACAGCCTGAGCTTTCTCAGCACATCTACTGAAAACCCATCCCTGGGAAGCACGGACTGAGCTGCTGTCACCTCCCGAGAAGCACGAGGCCATCCCTGGGTGAGCAGCGAGCGAGGAGATGCATCCAAATCAGGGACAGCGTGTGAGGGTGAGAGCTGCTGTTAATCCCTGCCTATTTCCAGAGCGCCCGCATCCCCACCGAGCAGCTGGAGGAGCGCCGCCTCCCACCGCTGTCATTCCCCTCCGGACCCTCAGCGCAGCGTTCCCGTCGGGGCGGCGGCGGCAGCAGCAGCGCGAACCCGGGCGGGGCCGGCCGGCCCACACAGGTGTACCGCTGGGGAGGCCGCTGTGCGGTGAGGGGGAGGACGGAGCCTCCTCGCCGCCCCCTCCAGGCCCACCCGCCCCGCCGGGCGCTGCGCCGACCCCTCGCAGAGCACGGGGTCGGGCACGGGCCCCGCACGGCGGGCAGGCCGCGGCTGAGGGCTGAGGTGCCGCCATCCCCTCAGCACCTGGGCCTGCGGGGGGACAGTCGCTCCTCGGGGCCGGGACTCACCTGAGGCGGCGGGGGCGGAGCGGGGCTCGCGGACTCTGGGCAGTCAACGCGACTCCGCTCCGGGCGGCGGCGGCGGAGGCCGAGGGGAGGGGTTGGGGGGGCGGCGGCCCGGCACTGACAAGGGAGCCAGGAAACGCGCACTGCGCCTGCGCGCCGCCCGCCGGCCACCCCCGCGGGTTGCGCATGCGCGGTGCTGCGGGGGCAGGGGAAGCCGGGGCGCGCCGGGAAGACTCTGTGCGCCTGCGCGGAGGGAGGAATGTGGGGTGCGCGCGCGCGTCGTGCCCGCGCCTCACACAAAGGCGGCGGTTGGGCGGGAGGCGCATGCGCGGGGAGGGGTTGGCGCACCCGCGTGGTGCTGGGGGAGGTAAATGCGGAGGAGCGCTGTTTGTGGGCGAGTTTGTAGCTATGCGAGGGGGAGCGATGGAGCTTGGTGTGCCTCAGGGGCAGGAGGTGGGGGTCTCCGCCTGAGAGCTTACTGGGATTGCTGCTGAGTGTCCTGAGCGGGGCAGAGCCGTGCTGGCCTTGGGAGGCGCTCAGCTGGGAGCTGTAAGGCAGGAGGTGCCTGTTGGGTGGATGGAAGGGCCCTGCTGAGCAGCACTGGGCGCTGTGCCTTTCCCTCCTGCTGCCCGGTGCATGGGGAGCCTTGCCCTGCTCCTCATCCCTGTGAGGAGTTCGATGGGGTCTTGTGCTTTGGCTCCTGTTACACCTGCCTTATAAACCCTACTGGCCGTGAGGCCTTGTCACCTGAAACGAGCAAAGTTAGGCATCGTGGGGAAGTGAGGAGCTCTGAGGCTGCTCCTCACTGTGAGTTTAATTTCTGGGCTGAGAGAAATCAGTTTGTGAGCAACTGGAGGGGAGCAAGGTGAGCTGTGCCCAGCATGGCTTTGTTGGGAATGAACTGAGCCAGTCTCATCTCCATCTCTGGCAGTGCAACAGCTGGCAGATGAGGGTAGGGCAATGTGTGTCAAATACCTTCGTTTTTTAGTAGAGCTTCTGATGTTGGCCTGCAGGATTTTCTAATAATAAACTGGAAAACCAGCCTACGTGATACTGCTTTAACAGGGTTGCAGAACTAGTTGAGGGAATACTTGGTATCAGCACTTGTCTGGGGAGCTGCCTTCAGTCCATTACTCATCCGCAATGAAACAGGCCCTGTAATTACTGCGTTTGGAGATGAGGTCAAGTTTGAGCTTGTATTAATGCGCTGTCAGAGAACTAGAATGCAAAAAGGGGAACTCTAGGGAAAAAGGTAAGAGGTGTGGTGCTGTATGCTTCATAATTGTGGAGCTGATTGTATTGATCTTAGGAAAAGCAGCTGTCTGTGCTGCAGGAAAGGATGGAGGGGCTGCTGTGGGCTGTAGGCTGAATGGGTATCAATGTCTTGCTGCTGGAGAGAATGCCACGCAGGTCTGTATAAGTAAGAAAACTGCTAATAAGGCACAGGCATCCTGCTGTGCTGAGCTGTGCTAAGACAGTGTGTCCAGTACTGGGTTCCACGTGAGAGAATTTTGTGTGATTTGGAGGAAAAAAAAGTAAAAATAATGATCGATGTCTTTGAACACATGGCTTTTACAGAGCCAGGGAGAACAGAAAGCCACAGACGTGGTAAGTCTTCAAATAGATAAAAGGATGCTGCCATGAGGAAAGGGACGATTTGTTCTCTCATGTCCACTGGGGGTAGGGTGAGGAGCCATAAGCTAAAATAACAGCAAGGCTGATCTGGGTTACAGTGAGAAAGTTTTCAGTGATTCTTCTGAACTAGTCAAGCGCAGCGTTGGACTGACTAGGCAAGATGTGGGCTCTTCTTAGGGGTTTTAAGAATAGATCAGGCAAGTACTTCTCACAGTGGGTGAAGTACAATAGAAGATCTTGTGTTCAGGAAGGGGACTTTGCTTAATGGGCTCCTAAACCAGCGTTACTGTGGTTCTGTAGCCCTGAGATACGTAATTGTTGCAGCCCTTATTGGCTTAACGATAAAACTAGTTCAGCTGCACAGATTAAAGATGCTCAACTAGGCCAAGTAACGTTACATAACGGGAATGAAATAGTGTTTAAGCATGGCTTTATGTTTTCAAAATGATTTTCACCAGATGGGGTGAAAGTATCTAAATGAGGAACTCTGCAGAGCCTTTAAGCATTAAAGGCTAAGGCCTCATCTTCAGCATGGCTTTCCAGAGAACGTTCCACCTTTGTTCCTGTGGCATTGCTGATGCAATTAAACTGTGGTAATCCAGAAAGGATGCCAATGGTTTTGAGATTAAGGCCTGGCAAGCCAAATCAAACTGATTTTAATAGAAGTAGTTTAGGTCAATATGACCTTAAGATATATCTGGGGGGGAGGAAAAGAGCTGGGACATCGTTTTCATTCTTTTTTTAACAGCAAGGGCATACAGTTGGTAACAGCTACTCCAAAAGTGGGTTGCTCTATAACAAACAGGTATTGGCAGATAATAGTGCTTAGTTTGAGAGGCCTCCTAGATGTGTGTTATTCACCCCAGGATTTGAGAACTTTGCCATTTCTGACACTGAGCATGATATTGTATCTGATGCTTAAAAGGGGGACACAAGAAAGGTCACTTTTTCCTAATTGCATCTTCTGCATTTCTAGAACTGCCATTTAGATCACAATTTATCAAGATTGATTTTCATCAGAAATACTCCTGAATTATGAGGAGTGCTTGCCTTAAGGACAGATGAAGTCACCGATTGAAATAACTGCAAATTCAGGAATTTTAAGCTTGAAAAGTCAATCTATCCAATTGTCCTGTTTTTTGTTTTGTTTTTTTTTTGCATCTTAATACAGTGTTATGTGTGACAACTGTTGGAATGTCATATAATTTGTGCGACTGTTGTAATACAAAATAAGAAGGAAGGCAGACTGCTTGCATATTGATCAGACTTACTGAGCAGTCTTCTTGCATGCTGGCTGTCTAGATCGTGATAAGCTCGATGCTGATTGCTTTTTCCTTCCTGTCAGAGAAGATCTGTGGTGGGAGCCTCCATGCTCAGGCTGGTAGGCCTGGGGGCTGGGGCTCCAAGTGCCCACCTTTAGAGCTAAGTGTCCAGTGTGCAATGCTCAACAGTGCATGCCCTGCTGTTAGCCTGCTTTCCAGAGACTGTATGCTTGAATGCATTTGTTCCAGTTGTCCAAGCAGGACTTGGTGAATAACAGCAAGCTGATGGTGTCCGGATGATGGTAGTGTTTTACTCTAGCTCCTGCAGAAAATCATCTCCACTAGAAAAGAAATAGTGGCAGTATTTATCGCTTTTTCTTTTAGATTTACTTTGAAGTTGTACACAGGTGTTTTAAACACTGTCTCATTTGAGCCATTCACGAGGAGCCAGCCCTGCTACTTCCTGAGCATATCTTCCACAACCAGCAAAATCTCACGCCCTGCAGCCTGTGCTCTGCTGCCACAGGAGCTGTGCCCACCTCCCAGGCTGTCAGAGTTTGCTTCTTCTGTGCTTCTCCATCATTCTGTTGCAGTACCTCACGGCATCAGGTTTGAGCAGCATCCTGGTACACTGTTTTGTTGTCACACTGTGAACAATCTCAATTTTTTTTCTATACAATAACCTCTACTAAGACCTTGCATTACAACTATGATCAAGAGGAATTATTTGCAAGCAATAGGCCAGATCCCACCTTCTATCTTAAAGTCCCAAAGCTGTCAGTGCAGGTATTTCTCAAGTACCGATGGTCTCTTCTGTCATTCAAGGTGTACTTGAGAACTATATTTTCAGTTTCTCAGATCTCGTACAGATAGTTCTTCCATCTGCGTGTTGTTGCATGCCTTCTGTCCTCTAGTGTCTTTCCTGTGTAGCCATCTTCATGATCTCAAGCCTGCTAGTGCAATTTTGCTATACACCATGCCCCCCAGATGAGATAGGCTTTTCCTTAAGAGCAGTTCTTTCTGTCCACTTTTGGTGCCCTTGAGAAGATGCTCTTACTGGTAATCCCTTTTGGAAGCAGTAGGATGCTGCTCTTTCTGTTTTACCATTATTGAAAAGATCCCTGTACCAACCATTTGCCATTTCAGAATTTATCTCCATGCATAACAGGTTTGTAGAGTACCTACGTTGAGAACACACCTGTTTTCCTCATCTTGGTTCCACACCCTTTTCTGCTCTAATAAATTCATGGCGTGGCAGGTGCCTTCAAACGTGAGCTCCAACTTCATTGCCTGTTCCTGAGCCACTGACATGGAGGAAGAGGATTATGGCACTTGGGTATCTCCTCAGAAATGAGTCCTGGTGAGCTGATTTGACCATCCCTCCCCTTTCCTCTGTCATCTAGTTTGTGTATGGTCTTTCTGTACTTTCTGTACAGGCTTTGGTTATCCTCCTATTCCTGGACCAGCAAATATTTAACAAGAGAAACGTTTGCACTGGAAAAAAATTGTCTTAGGATATGTCTGATGTGATCCTTCAGCAGATTAACAAGATACGGTTATGCGATGAAGCAGTGAGCTTGGACAGGGAGTATATACAGCTGCTTCCGTTTAATTCTTGGTGTTTTCAGTTCTACAGCTTCTCCAGCCGTTCTATTTCTGCACACTAGTTGGTTTTGTTGTCATCTTTTATGGAAGATCAAGTCCTTTAGAAGCTTATTATGGAGACTGAAAATTCTGCAGAAGAACGTGGTGTTTCTATTTGGAGGATAGCTCTATATCCAGTTACTTAATCTGAAAAGGGACAGCAGGATAAATAATCACAGAGGGGATTTGAAGTGTTGATATGGAATTATGAGGATCAAAAAAAAAGAAATGGGAAGATGGTATCTACCCCCGGAGTCTGGAGATGCTCGTGCTCTTCAGTTTTGTTGCAACACAGAAATAAAGGGTAAGTCCTGCCACTGCTGATAGTACGCTTTGCAAGTTCTCCTTCGTGGGTGTAGATCAGCTGTTGATACCAGTAGCTTGTTACTGCTGTATTCAAACACCATGACAATTCTGACTGATACGATCTGCTCAGGGTGCAGAGTGCTGAAGTTCCCTTGTGCTCCAGTGGGCTGAGAGTGTCTTACATGCATATTTCTGCCTAGTCTGCTTTTCCTTAAGTTAGTGCATTTCCTTTGGTACGTGTTAACTGTTAAATGAAAACATCCCATTTCAGATAATTTTGTTGAATGTTGAAGATCAGGTGCTGGAAGGCGTTTCATAGTTGCACAGATCTATTAGAAAGCTCATTCCAACCAAGCACGTTTTTTTAGCCTGGAGTTTCATGGTAGTGCTTTTTTTGTCCTTCCAGGGTTAACTACTCAGCCTATTCAATCTTGATTTACAGATCTTTAATTACAATTTATTAGTTCTTTAATATTTTCCAGGTGCATGTTGTGGTTCTGCTTCTGACACAGCTCTTTTGCCAGGCAGGAAGCCTCTGAGGAAAGGTATGAAACAGATTGACAGTGCAACTATTTACACAGGGTATTGAAAAGTAGGATGTGTAGACCCGTATGCTGCCTTCTGAGAAAATTTCTTATCTTTAATTTTTCTTTATCATAGGCTGCCTTTCTAAAGATTGGATCCAAATTGATGGAAGTAATCCCAGCTGACTTGGGCAGCGCTGGGTCAGACCATAAACCAGGTGCTGGTATGCTTGCTTTGTACCTCTGGAATACTCAAAGGTATTATCCCTATCTGTTAAGTCAATAACTTTGTTCTAATAACATTTCAGGCTTTGATGTCCACCCTGCAGTGGAAAAATGTGATTTAGGGGCGTGTAGTGGATGGAAGGTGAAGATATTGCCTGAACACGAGGTAGCCTTATACAGAAAGGCAGGATGCTCATCCTTACTCAGGGAGAAAATGCCATGCATTAAACCCACATCTAGCTTTGATATTTCTGAAGTGTCGGCTGTCAGCACAGTGCCAATGGAGCAATCTGCTCAGTACTGGCAACTTTTCTCCCCTCTGTGCCAATGACAAATGTCATTGACTATCTAGAGGGAAACTAGCCTCCTCTTGTGTTGGAGACCTGGTAAGTGTGATGGGTGGAGTTGTGCAAGAAGTGGAAGAAGGGATAAAGAGAGAGGAAACGGAGGAATTCCTCAGGGTGCCATCTGTGATGTAAATTACCAAAGAGACAGAGAAAGTAGATTTCTTCTTCTGTGGGTTAATTTTGCCAGACTGCAGTCAGTCAGAACTAACAAGCATGCTGCTTTTCAGGATTGTAAAAGCAAAGCAAGTGCTAACATGTTATTAACAGCGTTCTTCCAATAAATGCTGGAGAGAAATGCTGGAAGCCTTAGGGTATATATTCCATTTACCAATATAAAGGGCAGAAGGGTGGAGAGGTAACTTGAATCAGCCACAACTTTCTTTGCTTTCTCATCAGCTTTTCAGTGCTCAGGGATTTCCTCATGCTTGTAAGTAGTGTGGTAAAAATCAACTCTTGACTTCATCTAATAGCAGGCAGATTCTTTCTAGAAAAGACAGGAGTCCTGTATTCCCAGAATGTTAACTGCTCACCTCTGGGGCTTCCATTTATCTCATTAAGTGATTTGTGGCTTAGTTTTCAGTAGCTTATTTTTCTCTATAAAATTGTGCACTATTAAGTCGACTGGGATTCACCCCCACTGTATCTGTGCTATGGAACGTTAGGACCTCTGTATTTACCTTAATGCTAAATGGAAGCTAAAATGATGATGCAGTGTGAGGCAGGAACAGACCCTGTTGTTTACAAAGTCCTCGATTCTGAGTCTGTTTTACTGGATATCTGTGTACATGGATTTGAGTATATATACCAATATTATTTATTTCAAAGTTAAGCTGCAGTAGCAGCAGCTGGCTTTAGACCTGACTGAAAATGTGTTTGATTGCAATCTCAACGAACAAATATAGTCTCCGCTCCAGAATTTATGATGTGTGTCTTTTTATCTCATGGAAAATATGAGCTCCACAGCTTGTTTAGTGCTTACTGTTTACTGATATGAATCACTGGAGGACTGTTGTTGCTGTAAAAAAAATAATAATAAAAAATAAGCCCCACTCTAAGGAAGAAGAACTACTAGGGCTTTAATAGAAAGACTGCATTCTAACAACACACTGCTCTTTGGCAGAAGAATATCAAGTAAATGTGCTGTTGTGTTCTAGAATGCTGCACAACTGCTGTGCTATATAGGTTTTGTATTAACAACCCTTAGAACTCCAAATTTGTTATGGAGGTTGCAGTTCACCTGCTAAAAATGTATCCTTTAATCATGAGTCAGTTGCAGGTAAATGTATTGTTTGAGTTTCTAACCTATTTGAGTAACAGCTGCATTTATGGCTCACTTCTTACAACTGATGTCCCATAATTGCAGCTGAGAAATGCTTCTTGTGGTGTCAGTCCATTCCAGAACTCGTATTCTTTTCCTTGCAGATGTTTGTGTGTGTAGTCTGTCCTTCATGGAAATGAACTGCAGGCTGTGGTGAATGTTAAAATAGCTTCTTAGATCTATGCACAGAATGAAATGGCAGGTATGATATTTCATACTGCAATCTGTAACAGAAAGATGCTTAAAATTTCACTGAAGTAGGTCTTGCTGTGGGCTGCGTTCCATGGAGAAGTCCCAGCGCCATGGAGACAACGAACAAAACTGTAGTTTCAGTGGAGTCAGAATTTTATACTGCCCTTTTTAAGGCAGGTTTTCCAGAAGTGCTCAGCACTGTCTTAACTCTTCCACCACATCTGCTAAAAGCTCTTCCATAGGCCTTGCTAGGAGCAAAGCTGAGCCAAGATAGTCCAGACTTTGGTTAAAATAAACAAATACAAGTCTTGCCGTCCATCAGTATAATTACTCTGACTGAGCTCTTCAGGTTCCACAGAATTTCCTTACAGAGCAGTGTTATGTTTGTCCATTGTTGGCCTAATCCTGCACTTACTCAAAATTAAGGTTGAATGTTAAACAATCTGCATATAAACTCTGTCAAAATAGCTGTTGCATAAATAACCTTCTCTGTGCATAGCCATTGTTTTCATTGTCTCTCCACAACCTCTGCCCTCTCCAGGAGTTTGGGAGGGCACCCACTGCTCTCTAGGGCAGTCTGTGCCCCTTCCAGCTCTGCCAGTAGTGGGCTGAGTTGTTGTTCCTGCAGCTTTTCTCATGTTGGTAAGCACCTTCATCCATTTGATTTCAAAAGTCCTGAAAGCAGGTGAAAGAGAAAATAATGAATGGAGAAGAAGCTGAAAGATGTGGGAGGTCTCTCTGCAAGGCTTGTCCTTAAGGTATTGCCAGATTAAAACAAAAAAACAAAACTGTGCTTTATCCTGGTGTTTGTGCCTGTCTGCAGTCACTGTAGCCACATTGTCTGCGAGAGGCTCTTCTGACTGAGGCAGATGTAACAGAGGACAAGTTAGGCTGGTGTGCGTATATGCGCACATCTCCTGAGTGGAGAGGGAGTCTTGTTACTCTTTCAGTTACTGAAATTGTATTTTTGGCAGCAACTGTACTACTGTTCCAGCAGAGTCTAGCTTTGTCACCCTTTCTGGGTTTTCCTTTTGAAAGAGGTTCCAAAGGCAGCTCTGTGCTTTTACTCTTGGTCAGGTCTGTGGCTATACTAATGCAAACAGAACTTTTTTGTTCTGATCACATACGTGTGATTCTTCTGGATTCTAATTTGAGAAAAGCTGATAGTAATGCTTATCCTGTATAAGGTTTGTTGGAACTACTGCAGGTTGAAATTGCTGTGAGTGGGAAAGCTGGGGCTAATGAATAAATCCTCAATTTGTTCAAGATGTCTAAACAAGACTACATAATTTATTACTTTGTTGCTTAAGGTATAAGATAGAATTGGCATGCTTCTTTATTCGGGGTCCTGCTTGCACCTTCTGCAGTTCAGCCTGACGTTCTGTTGCAGTTGATTCAGCATCTTGACAAGCTCATTATTGTTACTGTTGGCACCATGCCCTCAGAGTTCCATTTTGTTTGGGTCTGTTTCCGTCGTCTTGAGCTTGTAAGTTTCAGCATGCCCTGTTGATTCAGTTTCCAGACTCACCTGTGGAGACTCAATTGCGTGCTGGTGATTTTCCTGCAGAGTGCAGTGAAACATATGGCACGGCATTCTGTTATGTTGAATCTAATCCAGCCTTCGTATCAAATTCTTGCCCACCAAGTAATAAAAACAGTCCATTTCTAAGCCTGTTTAAAACTGAAGTACTAAGATTCTGCACCAAACTATGAATACCTTCTTTTAAAACATCGGACTAGGAGAGCTTTCAAGAAGTCATCTTAAATCTATCTAAAATTGGGGTTATCTGTTAAACCAGTTCCTGGATGTGTGGCTAGACTGTACTTAACTTCCAGTAATGGAGACTCCATGATCTCCAGACCATCCTGTCCCAGGAGTAATTCCCCCTACAACTGGGAAGCCTACCTAGTCTCAAACTTTGCTGCAACTTTGCCATATAACTTAATGTCATATTGCTACACCTGATTATTTCAGGTTCTTCCTTCTGATCTCTGTCAATTTCAGCTTTAACCTGAAACAGTTCAAGATGAATGCAGATCTGTAAGGAGAGGTGGAGCAGAGGAATGAACAAAGGTGCTCTGTGGGATTATATGTACTGAATCTGTTCAGTGGAACATGAACAAGCAGGCATCAGACCTGCATGCAGCTCTCACATCTGTGGCACTGGTACTTCTAGGGAAGACTGCTTCCTCCAGTGCCACCTGCAGTTCATCCTAATCAGTCTTCAATCTTCTTATCTTCTGCAGCTCATGAATGCTGTGCCCTCCCTTCCTCAGCTGATTGATTAGATCCTTAATTTCCTCCAGGGAAGAGAACAGATATTTCATGTGATAGGTTTATTTCAGGACTGTGAACTTTACTGAGTGCGCCAGACAGATTCTTTGAATAGAAATGGCATGAAATGGCTCCAGTCGCTTCACATTAGCTGCCCTTTTTCCCATTGCCAAATATTATCCTGGATTTCTGAATGAGCCCTGCTAGCTCTATGTGATCATGGAGGCAGAAGAGTGAAGCCCATTATATCACGAGACATTTTTTCCGGTTTTTAGCCTAGTTCTTCCCCTCTCCCATTTTCA
>PPHD01021553.1:0-13203 GCA_002909625.1 Bambusicola thoracicus | reverse complement strand
TGGTTTCCCTTTTCTGCAGATTTCT
Organism: Bambusicola thoracicus; assembly: GCA_002909625.1. Taxonomy (NCBI): domain Eukaryota; kingdom Metazoa; phylum Chordata; class Aves; order Galliformes; family Phasianidae; genus Bambusicola; species Bambusicola thoracicus. The sequence continues at coordinate 13,178 of PPHD01021553.1, read as the reverse complement.
TTAGCACATGGGTATTTTTTAACCACTATCATCAGCGTTGAGCAAAAGACAGATCTACTGGAGTACTTTGCAGACGGCTTTGATTCACTCAGGTCCCAGCTCTGTTTCCCTGAATCATAGTTGTTGGGGACAGAAAACACCATTTCCTCCATCTGTCAGGCACAGAAGGGCCTCTTTTCCTCTCAAGGATATATTTTTCCAACATTTGATTCCCCTGTTTTATAAGCCCTAAGTGAGGAGGCTGTCCCTGTTATGCTGTGCTGTGCTACCAGTGCTTTGGCCATGTTTAGCTTGGACCAACCCTAAAATTTCTTATGTGGGAGAAGTTCCTGAGCCACATGTATCCCTTCAGCCAGTGATGCTCTCATCAGTGCAGTGCAACACCTCTAAGTGGTATCTCATCAATTCTTTTGCACCAAGTACAACTTCAGGGTGTTTGCTGGCCTCGGTATAAAAAGGCCAGAAGAGTAGTATCCTTCACCTCTTCCAGAAAAATTTTCTTCTCTGTGTCCCATATCTATTCAAAGGAAGATGAGGATTAACAGCCTTATCCTGTAGGTGAGAAAGCTGATGGGTAAGGACAGACAGCAGAATAATTTTTGTGAAACCACACAGCCATGGCCGAAAGCAGACCAGGACCTTGGAGTTCTTCGGCTCTGCTCTGTCTCTCCCTAGTCCTCATGGACCTGCTCATCCCTTGTGCTAGGCCACAATACTCTTCTGTTAGCTTGGTCAGTGATGAATAGCACTGATCTCTGGTGCTACCTTTGCTCATGACACACACAGATTTGTCCCAGTACCAAGCCTGCTGTTTGCACAGGCCATTCATTAGGGATAAGTAGAGCAGGGAGCAATGAATGCGACTAATTGCATATAATTATAGATCCCAATTCTCTTCTTATGCTGTATGAGTGTGTCTGTTTATAGGGCAATTACACAGTAAATAGGATGCAATTAGAGTGATCTATGCTGAAGGGCTGTACTTGTGTCTCTGAGTGCTGAACTGGATGGTCTCCAAATGGGAATGCCATTGCCCTTCACTGGATCTCCTCCAGAATCAGGATCTTGTCATGTTCTTCAGCTTCAGCCTGGACTTTTCAAGGTGATTTTCACAACTTTTTGTTGTTTTGCCACCCCTGACCCAAACAGGTGAATCTGTAAAGCACTGTTTCCGCTAACTTGTCTGTTAGTTTTACTTTTCCTGCTGTTCCTTTTCTTTAGGTTAGCACACATTCTGCTTGGAAATGTGTCATGGCTTGAGGTCAGGGTCCTGCTAGTACTGGATTTTGATGTAAGCCTACCTAGGTGTTGAGTAACTTGCTGATGCCAGGTATTCACACGCTTCCCTGTGCAAAATGAGTTTGCAGGTCTTGGTGTGGACAGAAAAATCCATCGCATGTAGCTGCAATTACAATGGGACTCTGAGAAGATTAGGAGATGCTTTGATCTCCTGTTCCTGCTTACTAGAATGGAAGAAGTCATTATTTTTGAAGTACTTAGCAGAGGGTATGTAAACTGGTTGGAGCTCCTGAACTTTGCTATGAATGCCAGGTAATAAGCAGAGAGTACTGGGGAGGAAGCGTTCCCTGTGCTGTGTTTTGTCTCTGTTCAGTGAAAAAACAAACCTTCAGTTCCCTTAGTTGTCAATCCAGATCTTTTTACCAGAACTAATATCTGAAGTAGTACAGTTGATGGTAGGACAATAAAGTCTCTGCTAATAATAGCTGTACAAACATCGCTTCAGGCCCTCTACGTCATTTACCTACAAGCTTCTCACATCCGATCTACAGAGGTTACTCAGACAGGCATGATGTTTAATACAACCTTATTTTTTGTCTAGGCAAGAAAGGAAGACCTGAATTCAGGCTGGACCTTGGATGAATCAGAAAAAAATTTGTCAAGTGAAGCCAGTGAAGACACCCTGGCTGTAGCTGAGGATGGAGCAGCTGTTGTGCAGTCTGATGCATTTTTGTTTTCTACCTTGAGGCTTTAATGTTACAAATCAGTTCTTCCATTTTAGTTTCTACCACAGAAGAAAAACTGCCGACGAATGACAATGAGATTTGGAGAACCACCCAGAAGAGAAAATTTTTAGAGATAAGATTTCAGTATTTCTCTGCCACAGGCTACCTGTTTCACAGAGAGGTTTCAGAATTGCTCAGTGCAGTCTGTTTGGGGCCTGCTTGGCACAGACAGTTACTTCATAGCCCACAGGAAGTGAATCTGGAGGAGGAGTCCCCTGTTTATAAGAACCCTTGAATCCAAAAGAGCCCAGGAGGTTGCTCAAAGGAGAAATCAGAGGCTAAAGGGCCTTCAGGCAGTCCTATCCCTCACCTCCTGACAAGAGTTTTCAGTGAAAGTGGAATTCACGCCAACACAGGCTGGAGCATAGGGAAGATGAAGGTTTTGTTGCTTGTCAGGTGAATTCACACTCATCAGCTTAAATTAGTTTTTATTTTCAGGCTCAGCTTCCTATCCTTAAATGTTGGACAAAGAAATCCATACAGTCTTGAACTTCTCACCATGCACAAAAGTTTTGTTTTCAAGCAGCTCTCATGTCTTCTCACTGGAATTGGCAGTGGGGCTGTGCCATGCACACCTCTCCATGTTGAACTTGTGAAGACTTCCATCTTTACATCTCTCCCAGCTGGAACTTGGGGAGAAGCCCCAGGGTTACTTGCCCTGGCAGTGCTGTTAGACTGGTCTGCTTTTGCTCTGGTGATAAAGTAAAATGAAAATGCTTAGTGAGGCACCCGTGGTCACAGGAAAATTCAGGACTGAGAGGAAAGAGTTCTTCTGTGGGATGTGTGAGTGGTCTCCACATCCACTGGAAAAAATACCTGAAGGGTGGAGCCCTGTCCAAGTCCACTTAAAACTCAGAGATCAGCTTCTAACTTAGGTCACAGCAGGGGACATCAGCCACTTCACCTCTGGAAAAGTATGAAAAACGATGCATAACACCCAGCAGGCAAAAATTCAGCATTTGATCATGTATGTGTAGGAGCTTGAGCTGGACAAGACTAGCACCCATGTACTTTAATTGGCTCAAGCAATTTCACTCAGCTTCTGGGAATGAAAAATAGAGGTTTCCTTTCAGCAGGCTGCTGCTCTGTGCATAGATAATTGCTTAACAGTAATGTGCTCTGTTTAGGGATGCTTCTCTGCCTCCCCAGTGATTGCTTTCTGATGGAGCACTAAAAGAGCCTGGCTTGGATAGGCAGCTGGGAAAAATAACCCTGATGTATTAGAAGAATCACAGCAGCCTGAGGTACTGTGTAGCCCTGCCACCGAGCCCACAGGTGGGGAGACTTGATTGCTTACTGTGGGGGAACAAACAGAACAAAAGGATGTGAAATTAAGAGGTTGCTAGGGTGTCAGACTAGAGATTGAAGTGTTAAAAACAAACTGCAACTGTAACTCACACTAAACTGCTTAGCCTCTGCATTAAACACCCTAAATCTCTTTGACTTCAGAGAGGTCAGAATGTTACTCTTCATATGTCAGGGCTGATATATTTTTTCTAATTGTTTCATAACCACTCCTGAAATGAAAGCATTACACAAACAGAGGCTTTATAGTAGTTGTACATACTTGAGCAGAATCCTTCATGGGTTTGTTCCTACTGCATTCACAACCATGATATGGGCTGCTCCCTACATACCTGTCATTTCTAAGTTGAAGGGATCAAAAGGCATTAGTGACTCTGGCTGCATTGTAAGCCTGATATTTGAACATTTGAAAACCCAGTACTACTTTGAAACTCCCTGAGCTCTGAACCACCTGTGCTGTAGTGACCTCAAGATGTGTGCAAGGTCAACCTGAGTCAAGTCTGGCACAGCAGATTGTCATCTTAATTGATGACCTTCTCAGCCTGTTCTGTCCTGTTCCCCTTTGAAACAGGCTTGTTGATATCTATCCACCTACTCTAGATGGCTCAGCATGTCTGGAAACTTCTACTGCAAAACCTGCCATCTCAATTGAAACTGCCTGACATAAAGAGATTACCTGTGAAACTGCTTTTTTTGGCAACTAAATGGCAAACCACTTCTTGCCTGACTGAAAGATGACGCCTCACTTTCCTTGGGGAAGATTTCTTTCTTTTATAAGCTCTTGGTAGTCCTTCAAAGATTTGCATAGCTGGAGAGGGGAAGAAAGGTCATGAAATACCATCTTAGCCAAGAAACTGGGAAAAGCTTACAAAAGAGAGCATGAGAGGATTCAAAGAGATACTTTAATGGGAGGTCCTCTGCAGCTTTTGTCAGTATGTATTCTAGAATAGAGAATGGATTACTGCCACAAGTTATACTATTTTTTCCTTGAAGCTCTCTTGACTGGAAGTTTTCTATCCCCAATTCCTTAGAACTTTTTTCCTCTTCAAGGACTTTTTTCAATCATCATAAAGGGACGCTGAAGAAAACACCCTTCTTGTCCCATCTGTTGTGTCCATGCTGTCACGATTTTAGTGTTCCAAGCACTCATCCTCTGTTGCAGTGATGCCTTCTCTCTTGCTTCAGAGACAGCAAACCATTATCTGATCAAAACAAATGTCACATCTCATCAAGACTGTGAACAACAACCTAGAAATGAAAGAATTTATTGCTTGTGCCTGGCAGCACTACTTTCAGTCATGGTGTGTATTTCAGAAGTGCCCAGATACGTAAGTGAGCAAGGAAGACCGCAACAAAGAGCAGTGAAAAGCTGCAATATCTCTGAGATGACTTTTTCCTCTGAGTGAATTCCCTGCCCTGGCTTTCCAGATCACTTTTATTTCCCATGTATATTTGAAGAAAGCACATAAAGAAAAGCATTCACAGAGAAAACGTCAAGCCTTGATTTATGCAGGGCACATTCTCACAGCTATCCCAAAATACTGGAGGGTAGAGGGGGCAAAGGCATGTTGAGGGATGTGGGTATCATGCTTTCCTGGGAAGAAAAACAGTTGTACACCCACATTCCCACAGTGCAAGTATTTGAAAGTCATGAGTCGGCACAGTTAGAGACTGTGATGAGAGCGTCCATGCTGATGTGTTCACAGGACCCATTTGGTGAGCATTTCAAAAAAGAGAAAAAATAAATATATGATCTTTGGCGTTTCATAGGTTCAAAAGGAAATAAAATCCTGCCAATAGATGGGTCTTAGAGATGAATTGGGGTTTTTTGTGCTAAAAGGTCAGAAAAATACGTAAGGATATCTCAATTTTGGATAGATCTTTCAGTCAGCCTAAAACCAGCAGACTGTATCCTCATATTATAGAGGAAAATGTTTATAACCACGAGACATAGAAGAATATTGCATGAATATAATGACTAGCCTAGCGTGAATGAGGAACAGCAACAGGCATTTTATGTCACCTTTGCTTTGTTAAGCTAAGTGGAATCTAGGTGATGGACAAACACTGGAGGTGAGAGACAGAGATGAGTCAGGACTTTCCATGAGAAAAAGGTCAAACAAGCCAGCTTGCTGGCAAGTATCAGTAGACATACTTTTTACACCACTTAGGCAAAGGTAAGACAGTAGGAACATTTTTAGCTCATCTGAGGTTCAGTATTTTATATTATTAAGATTATAAAAACTGGGTCTTGCATCAAGTCTGAGTTCCTCTGATATTGCACCCACCTTCCTGAACAGGTCCTCATCTGTAGAAGCTGAACCCTTCCTAAAACCTAACCTCTAATCTAAAGTGAGGAAAGGCTTTCTTCTTAGCAAGCAATCCATACTACTCCTCTGAATTTATATTTACTTTTGATTACTTTTACATTTCTTTCTTGTTTTCATTCTATAGCCATACCATCTCCGTTTGTGTCAATTCCCAGCAGACCAGCACAGGCACTGCAGGTGTGATACATCGAGTTCATTGCTGTCTGCTCCTCATGGCATGGCCAGATCATCAGGTTATCTTCTACTTGCCTGTTTCCATGGAAGTCGGCTCTCTTTGGGATGGCTTACTTCAGCTTCAGCAGTTTTCCAGACCGCATCTGGGGGTTAACACACCACTTCCACTGAGTGTCACCTTCTTGGAGGTAGGAGTTTCTAAACCCTACAGTCTGCGATGAGCAGATCTATAATTGTGCAAATCTGGCTGCCTGTCAGACACAGATAATGAGATATTTATTCCTATGTCTGCATGAAGAATCATAGGAAGTGCCTACATAAGCAATATCCTTCATTTCGTGGGCTAGCTTGTATTCCTACTCCCTTTAAAATGTTTCTGGTAGCTTCCCGTAGGGTGATTCTGTACCCAGAGCAGTTATGTCTGCAGATTAGAGCTAAAAGCTAATTACGCATAATAAAGTTGTTGAAGGGAAGAACTCTGCACTCTGTCCTTTTGGCATTAGGCAATTACCACCCAGCTCATGTCAGAGCTTTATGTTTTTTTCATTTAATATTGCCTGGCTGATTTCTCCCTGCATGGAGCATCACATACCACCAGCACTCACCTTTAGCTCCTTCTGATACCTACCTTCAATAAATATTTAGATTCTGGAATAACTTTATACTCTGTGCACTTAATCTTTTAAAATCATGTCGCTGTCAGAATGGCCCTCCCATGAAGTGCTAGTGGCAAAGTGCCTTATCTCCTCTGAAAGCTTTTTTGACTCCCAGCTGTACTCTCTCTTGTGTTTTTAGCCAGGCTTTCAAAATGAAATACAAACAACCAGCTGCTAGATATTTATGTGGAACATTAGCCTTGCAATTAAAGGGAGAAAAAGAAAGCTCTACTTCAGGGTCCTTCAGAGTTTCATTATAGCCTGTTCTGCTCCATTACTGCATTTCTTTGGAAAGTGAGCTGCATTAGGGGGCCCAGCTGCAAGCAGGTCCCATTGATCACCATCTGCCTAAGGAATTATCCACACTCAGCTGAATGAATAAAATCACAGTGAAGGTTACAAGTGACACCCCAGTCCCATCTTCCCTCTGGCCAACTGAGCGCGGTGAAGAGAGGTCCCTGGCTGGAGGTGCAGCACATCAAGTATCTTGTGATAAGTGCATTTGCTGTGGTGCTGCAGCAGCAGCTGAGGGATCAGGAGTTAATACGTCCCCAGCAGTGGTGTTTATTCTGATTTCAGAGAGAGCTACTGGGACAGAGAGCCACTGCCTTGCTCTGTACATAGTCAGGGAGAGCTGGGGAGGAAAGCAGAGTAGCAGAAAGGCCCAGCCTGGTGCTGTGCATCTGGCGTGCAGAAGGGATTCTCCTATCTCTCATCAAAGGATGCTTGGGCAGCCCTGTGGCTGGCAGGAGTTCCTGGCACCCAGTAAGTCAGAAATGAAAATAACATGTCTCCTTGGGACAAGAGATCTGAGAGCCTGTTGCCAGTGGAGAAGGGGAGCCAATGCAAAGATGAGCATGAGGAGGGAAATGCTTTCCTTGCGGCCTTTCAAAGCATTCCATCACCGAAAACCCATGTTGCTCCTGTGGTAGCTTTTATTATTCCCATTTCAGAGGAGGAAAGTCATAGAATCATTAAGATTGGAAAAAGCCTCTAAGATAATCTAGTACAACTGTACACCTACCATCAATACTGTCCACTGAACCCTGTCCCTACGTACCACACGTACATGTTTCTTGAACACCTCCAGGGACGGTGACTCCACCACCTCCTTGGGCAGCCCATTCCAATGCCTCACCGCTCTTGCTGAGAAGAAATTTTCCTAATATCCAACCTGAACCTCCCCTGGTGCAACTTGAGGCCATTACCTCTCGTCCTATCAAAATGAATGACAAAAGGAATGTCATTGAAGCAAGCAGAGTGAAAAAGAAGTTTCCTGGTTTCTATTTCAAGTGCTACTTCTGGCCATTTGTGTGACCTCCAGACTAGACACTTATACTAATCAATAGCACTTCTCTCCGAAATAGGAGCAAAAAAAGAGCTGCACTTGAAGGGAAATTGTGAATATTCCCTTCACTCTGTTTAAAGCACAACCTTTTTAGATTTGTACAGCTCTGTACATAAGAAAATTATTTGATTATGGCATTACATATTATGCTTTGTAAGCACAGTTCACCTGGCAAATCAATGCAGCTGGCAGTCCCTTACCTGCTGTCAGGGCTGAGATCCTGAATGGGCTGCTATCTGCCTACACCGCAACATAGAGGGTGTCAGGATCCCAGGAGCTTTGCTACCTGCCAGATTTAATTAAAATCAACTTCTACGCATTGTGATGCTTCCATGCCCATGGCCTACCAGCCACTTAGCTGGGGCACAAGTGCACAGGCTCCAAAGCAGACTTCAGGGAAAAGCTGAACAAGTATTTAGCAAGGGTGTCTCAGAGCAGAAATTGTTCAGTTTGGATTCCTTTTGCTTTCTTTCAGAGTCATTATCTCCAATTTGTGTGTGGAAGGCAAGGCTTCTAATTATACACTGCAGCAAGTGCATTTTTTTTATAAATAGCACCAATTGTTCTGCAGGGACATTTGAATCTGAATCAGCTCCTCTTCATTTTCGCAGTCTGTCTCCCATGTGCGAGGATATTTTTTACTAAGGAAACTCAAGTGGATCATGTGTGACACAAAGGCTGAGGCACTAGAATGGGATTTGGAAGTCTGGAATCTGCTGCAGGCCATGGTGGTTTCATCTGCTGTGTGAGCAGAGGCCATCTCGCTTCCCTGTCATACCCGAGTCTCTGGTGCAAAGCTCTCTGGATGAGTGTTACTCTTGCTACAGCATCCAGCCTCACTGTACATGGAAACATCACTGTAATAAGGAATAGAAGGATAAGGGAAAGCAAGTCTAGCCAGAACTAATCTGTGAAATATTTCAAGGCTGGATGACGGAAGTCTTCAAACTTACATTTTGTGTTAGCCTCTTCCCTGACTGTTATCTTTGTCTGTTTTATCTTGCTGCATCCTCAGCACTCCTGTTCTTTCTGCAGAAAAACCTCATGGCCTCACACAGAAAAGAGGGGTTCTGAACATGCACCAGACTGCACAGAGATTGTTAGCAGAGGTCTTAACATCCTCATAGGTCCCTCTTAGCCACTGCCTGTAGGCAAACACCCTGGTTGTGCCCTGTTGCTACATGGAGGTACTGTACTGTGGAAAGAAAGTGATGACTCAGCCATGATTGAAAGGGACATAGATGTCTGGTTTCACAGCAGGGACTGCTGTTATCCTGAAATAAGGCTTTCCTTCTTCTCTCATCTTTGTCCTCTGAAGCCCTCTGGCCAGCGGTTGGCTGTCAGGTAGTGCCCATCTTGACAGCTGGTGGCACAGGTGAGACTTGCTGATACCTAGCTATGTAAGAGGCTATGTGCACAGAAGAGGGCACATGTGTGGAGCCAGGTGTTGGACACAGTGACCCTCACAGGGTCCTTCCAACTTGGGATATTCTACAATTCTATATCAGAGGACACTCGCCTGGGCAAGGGCCAGGCCGCCTCACTCCAGAAGGTCCCCTGCCATGGCTCTCCAGAGCACTGTCCTTGCCATAAAGCCAACCCATCCCTGGTGCAGCCCAGGGTATAATCGTGTTGGAGGCTGTGTTTATATGGCAGTGAATATGTCAAGGAAATGAAATCTCAAGTGTGCTCAGGGTGAGTGATTCACAGGCTGCTCAATTTATAAACACAGCTCAGCCAGGAGCATGTGTTCAACTGCTTGCTGTACTGTAACACCCAGGGCTTCCTGCATTATCCACTTGCCCCGGCACTAGAGCTGCCACCTTTTCAAAACACTCATGTCATGAAGTGAATTTCCTTTCTACGTTTATCTTTTTATGCAATTAATATTTTCTCAGCAAATCACAAATCAGTCTGCCTCCTCAATATCTAAAGCAATTAATGAGCCCCAGCTGGCAGCCACGGCTGAATGAGTCACTCTGCTGGAGGAAAAGATATTGCTGTTGCATATTGTCTCCTGTCATCTGCTGATTAAAGGTACTTGTCTGTTGTTCCCAGGACAAAGCTGGATCCCCAGACCTGGCTGACCCTACGTCTCTTGATTTGTATGTCACAGGCGTGTTTCAGTGCATTACTCTATCCTCTTCCTCTTGTGCCCTGCCACAGCCAGCTTTTCTGAATGAGGTCTTTTGAACTGTCTGCAATGAAGCCTTGCTATTTTCTCTAGTTGACAGAGGTAACATGTAAGCTTTTATACTGTACCAACAGTTGAAGAGCCCTTCTGCATTAAGCCTTTAAAAAAATTAATAAAAAAGACATTGAATTTCTTTTGTTGCCATTTACCAGTTGAATCCTACATGAAGTTGCTTTGAGTTCCCTTTGATCTTTCTAACTTAAAGAGACAGCTTTGTCATCAGTGTACTTTTTGGTCTTTCCAGACAGCAGGAATATGATTTGTAATGGGACATCTAAAGGAAGTGAAGGCTCCTGTCTTAGCTCAGGGAAACAGTTGTGTATATAATTCAGGAGATCTGCAAGAAGCAGACCGGCAGAGTTTAGGCTGGCATCAAGAGCAAGGAGGACAGACAGCCCAATACATTATGGCTGCTGATGAGTGGAACAGACAGGCGTCCTGAAGGTAAGGATGGAGTTGGGAACTTCAAATGACACAAAAGGAGTTCACAGCAGAGACTGTGCAGCACAGTCTGGGTAGGAGGGGTGACTGAGCATGGCTGGAGAGCTTGTGGAGAAACACTGTGTAGGTGTTAGGAAAGCTGGGAGAAGGAAAGCCAGAAAAAAGAACAGATTTCTTGGATGACAATTTAGCTGGGAAACAGAGGAATATCCAGAACTGGAGAAGTTAACAAGGAAATAACAAAAATAAACCAAAATTCTGACTGTTTAGATTCCATTCCTGACTCAGTTTCATCTGATTTTAGATTGTAATGTCACCTCTGCAAACTAAAAATGGAAGAAGAAATGCACATAAAAAGAGTAAGAAGAGGTAGCAGTGAGCAGGTGTAGTGGAAATGCTAAGTCAGGGCCTGATTGAGCACCTGCTGGGAAGGCAGGGCCAACCCAGGGGAGCTCAGCTGCATGCAATGCACCTGAGTGACTGGAAGGGGTAGAGACAGGATCCACCCTTTCCCATACCTCATTTAAGAAGGTGAAGGTGTCTTGCTCAAGGTCTCTGCATACCTGAGGACTTCTAAGTGTAAGCAGCTTTTTTTTTTGGTTTTGGGTTTTTTTTTTGTTTTTGTTTTTTTTTTTTTGTGGCTGCTGCTTTTGGGCTTATTCTTACTTGGTGCAGCCAAGGACTTTGCTGCCCTGCTATTATTGCTGTGCTTTCCATTGCATTATAGCATTACAGCAAGGTATCCTTGTAGCTTTTTAAGCTAAGCCATTACCAGCTGGGGCTTTGATTTCAGTCATGGGAAAATCCAAGTCTACCTAATGCTTGCATTGCTTTTAGTCTGAAGCTATCAGCTGTGCTTTTAGGCAGCAAGTGAAAAAATTCCTCTGGGTAGTTTGTAGATTATTCTTACGTATGGAATTAGTGGTGAGCCTGGTGATATTATGGTTTCTTTCACTGTGGAAATTCTGCAGGTCACCTCTTTTGCTATACAAAGTGGGGTTCGTGTGGCCTTGTAGTGTCATTCCCCAGCTGCATTTATGAATGCATTTGTGTTGGAGAGACTCAGACCGTGCATTAGCTTCCTGCTTTCACCAGCTTTGAAGAAGATCCAGCAGAATAATAGTCTTCTACTTCCCATGTGGCCCTTCCAGTTAATGTTTCTTCTGGGAGGGGTGGGTCAGCCCACCATTATTATTTATTAACATCTTCATGCTAGATCTGCATTTCTGACCTACATTTTGCTTGAGCAAAGCCTTCATTGAAGGAGAATTTTGCCTGGAGTAAGGGCTTTAAGTTTAGGTCTATTAATTATTAATTGCTGTATTTATTTATTAAAAGCCACCGGTGAAATGGGAATATGGGAATATCCTTCCTCGCGAACTCATTCTCTCTCCTGGTCTCATCTGGCTTTGCACATGTTCTTCCTCAAAGAAGCAAGTCAAGAAATGTGTGCATTTGTGGAGGGAGAGGGTCAGATTTTTTGGCAGGCAGGTCAGGATACAGTCACATTTATTTTCTCACATGCTGCTTTGTAGAACAACAAGCTGGCAGATAGAATGAAATATTAGCTTCATTTCCTGCAGATCTGAGTGGGGAAAAAAAACAGCCAGGGATGGAAGAGGGTGAATTCAGAACAACAAAGACCAAAGCTACAGAGGCTCTGCCAAGGAAAACCTTTCACTGCAGTGATTGGAAGATGCTGTAGAAGACAGCTTTCCATTCAGGGCTCACCCCAGTGCTCGTTTGATTATTCAAGGTTTGGGGGACATCTGTACCAATCAGTGACGTTCGTGGGTCTTCTCAGCAGCTGCTGCCTCCAGTGTGCTTTCAGCTTCCTGTTCACCCAGAAGAGTGGGAGGTGAGACCCTGGTGTCCTGATACAGGTCTGTGCCTCTATGCCTTAACTCAAAGGCAGATGGTTAAAAAAAAATGAGAGTATGCAGCTCTCGTCTGAGTTTAACAGCACTCTGGCTGAACATTGGGCTGAACAATTTTCAGCCCATCATTTTTTTGTTCTTTTCAGACTGTTTTGACTCCATGCATCACAGTTTGTGCCTGCAGATATGTAGTTGGTCAGTACACGTTGTTTCTTTCTCTGATTGCAGTCTTGAAATTTCAAAACTGGAGAATAATAACTAGCAGAAAGTGAGTACTGCATTTCATGCCTCTGGTGACAACTTCCAGGTGAATAATAACTCATCCTTGGTATAATGGATCTCTAAGAGCTTCTGAATACTTCTATCACATTATGCTTGAAGATAGAACTGCTTGTGTTTGTATGTTTTTTTCTTGTTTAGTTGATTTTGCTTCACTTGTCTCTTTTGGTCCCCAGGGACCAGGAAGAAGACACAAGGCTATCAGTGCCCATGAGGTAAGTGCCCTGCTCCCTAGACTGCCCTCAGGAAAGAGAGGCAGATTGCTGGGTCAAGGGCCAGCACGGACTAGCATCTATTATACTGCGAATGTTGCCAGTGAATGGAAAAATTATCTATCTCTCCCAGGGGAAGCCTACTGCATTGGTGTACAATCTTTCTGTTCCAGGGAGTGAGAATTAAACGTCCCTAGTAGGTCCCTTCTGGGCCATTTCCCTGAGAAAAGCCAGAGATTCTCTGTTCTAGTTTATATATATATATATATATCCACTTCTCCAGTCTTACTGAAATTTGGCTCCCCACCTTATTGAGGATTCTATCTCACAGCACATGC
>PPHD01021552.1:0-13203 GCA_002909625.1 Bambusicola thoracicus | reverse complement strand
TTTTCATGAGTACATTTCTATTGATGCTTGTTTCTGTGAATTTTGAAAATCAAACATAATGGGTACCAGCCTTCCGAGCTGGGGAGGGGAAATGAAGTCACCTCCTACAACCCACCATTCACAAACTGGGTTTTGACTGCAGTTATGACTTTAAGTCCAACCAGCCTATATTAATTCTTGCAGCTTTCATCCAGTGTGAGTTGCTGAGAGCTGTAAAACCTTTACTGAAAGCAAGAAAACAGAGGAAGGAATTTAGAATGAATTCAGGATGTTTAAGCTGTTAGTTGTTTTCACAAAGTATCTGCCAGGATAAAAATATTTAGCTATTAATTGTGCACACCTGCATTAAAGTCATCAAAATATAAGGCCACGGTTAGTATGGTACCAGAAATGTGAGAAACACAGTTGGACAACATTCATCTTCAGTTTTATCATTCATTCTAACCTGACCTCCAAGAAAGCCCAGATATGAATTCCTATTTCTAAGTATACCCAAGGGAATTTCTGAAATCCAAAACAATAAAAACAAATTCAACATATGCACATAGAATGCCAAATAATACTAAAATATTCAACTTGGCATTGTAAGAGATATATTGCATATTGCATCAAATTCCTCAGTGTATAATACACGTAGTAGAATTTTTACTTTGAATTTTCATAATTAATAATTCTCTATCTCCTACTATTAATGTAGGGTCTCTGAATGCATTATTCTCCTGGTGCTTCTGAAAGCAACATTTCTTTCTAATACAGTGGGAGACTGAGTTTGTATTCCTCCTAGTTTCAAAAACTCAGTTCCTGCCATTTTTCTTGTAAAGGCAGTAACCTCTAATACAGACAGTGCATCAAGACAGAAAGTTGTTTTTTTTTTAAAGCACAAAATGATTCTTGGTGATTTGGGATGGGCCTCCTAATAAATTAAAAATGATCTGTCACAGAATTGACTGTGACATTTGCAACAGAAAGAGGATCTTGTAGTAACTGACGGACTCATTCTTGCTCCTTTGGGTCAAGATATATAAGCATCTAATAGTCAGAAATTTTGTGTTTTTAGCATCTTGGAACAACTTCTGGCCTGGGTGTAATGTTTTTCTCTCTGCAAGTGTGTTCTATAGATGAAGCTGATTTATTTTGTAGATGTGCTGCGTTGACTGATACCTGTGAAGCATTCATGCTTCTCGGCAATGAGAAGCATGAGAGGCAATGCCATTCTTAAACCATCAGGTGAACCACAGCAGCAAAACAATTGCAAATAATAAGAAAACGGTTATCTCAGAATTAATGATCTACTGGGGACAATAGTTAAGGGCTATCCCACGACTATAGAAAAAATGTTTAAGAGAGCTTCCCATCTTGAAAATCTGCTTGTTTGGAGAGAAATAAATGAAAAAGAGGATAATATGACCCTTACCTCCCCAGGCATAAAAGTTCCCAGAGCAAGGCACTGTTAAGGCTGGAGAAACTCTTTCAGTAAATTCTATGCAGCTATTTGAGAAATTATGTAAGAAGATTTGCACTGTTCTTGAATTTCGAAGGAATGTAAATCTACCAAACAAGGTCTTCTAATGGATAATAATTGCATAACTCTAGTTTAAATCTTTCTGAGTGGGGCTTACATCTGATTCTGTTTCCCAGTTTCTTGCAACTTGGTGGGGATTCTTCTGCTTTTGAAGCTCAACCTGGACGTGAGCTGTGACTACAAGAAAAATATTTCATCTGAATCTGCTGTCATTAAAAGCAGTACTAAATTAGTCCTAAGACAGTCATGAGAAAAATAATATAATCTTTAAGTATCATAACTCATAAGCTGAAAGTGTCAGGCAGCTAGGTGAATTTGCACCTTCCCATATTTGACTTACACTCTAGTTTCACATTACCCTCTGTCAGTAGCTAAAGATCAGATATTAGCATGGACTTTGAATAAAAATATCTGAATTGACTCAGGTGCAGCAAAAAAGTATTCATGTATTCTTCCTCAAAGTCAAAATAGATCTGAAGGTCGGATACGTGACATGAATGTATCCCAGCTTCCTCAGAGGTTTGGAATACCAGGTTAATGGTTGAAAATTCCACCAAATTACTTTTTTTTTCCAGCCCAAATAGAAAACTGGAATTACTGACACATTTTATGTGAAAATATTACTAACTTGTTCCCCATTACTTTTTTTTTTTTTTTTTTTTTTTTTTTTTTATGATTTCTGGCAGATTAATAATCACATTCGACTGCTAGACTCTGAATATTTAGATAAGAACCCAAACAAAAACTGTGCCACATCAGTTCCAAACAGAAAACAGAATTCTTTGGAACAGTCAATTTTTTTTTTTTAAATGAAAAATATGAGAAAAGAATAAGTAGTCTTTTACTTCTACAACAACAACAGCAAACCATTAACTTGTTTATCAAATTCCTTGAATAATATGCCCTGATAATAGCAAACATTGATAATACCAAGCCAGTTTAACACTTACTCCTGTGATATATTGTTCTTGTGTCATCTGGGATAGAGCTAATTTTCTTCCTAGGAGCTGATATAGTGCTGTGTTTTGGATTTAGGGTGAGAATAGTGTTGATAACACACTGATGTTTTAGTTGTTGCTGAGAAGTGCTTACACTAAGTCAAGGATATTTCAGCTTCTCATACTGCCCTGACAGTGAGAAGGCTGCAGGTGCATGAAGAGATAGAAGGGGATGCGGGACAGCTGACCTAAGCTGGCCAAAGCGATATCCCGCACCATACGGCATCATGAAAAACTGTAAAACTGAGGGGAACTGGCCTGGATGAGTGGTTGTCACTGCCTTGGCATTGGTCAGCTGGTACTGAGCAGTTGTGAAGTTTATAATTTGTTTCTTTTTTTTTTTTTTTTGGTATATTTTTACTTTTCTTTCTCTCATAATTTTTTCTTTCTTATTACCCTGTCCTTTTTGCAATCCATGAGTTCTTGCACTTTTCAGTTCTCTCCCGTATCCTACTGTGAGGGGAGTAAATGAATAGCTGTGTGATCTTTAGCTACCTGTTGTGATCTACCTGTTGTGTTAAACCACAACATACATGGATAGAAATATAGTTTTAATCTATCCTGCTAAACTTCTCCAAGTTTGTTATCAGTCTTAAAAAATATGTCCATATTGAACATACCAACACCAGCTACTCACATAACAGTGTACAGACTGACAAATTAGGTTCACCTCTTTCAGTTTTTACACTGTATATTTTTTCTTATTACTCAAATCATATGTTTAACTTTACTTCATTAGCCTGCAGTAAGACCATTTCTGGCTACATCAATGTAGTAAACAAAGCCAAGCAAACATGATTCCTATAAGGGCAAAAAAAATTGTTGCAGCATTCAGCTCATACATACTACTTAAAGTTCAGATCAAAGTGCACGTAAAAGACACATACATCCATTGAAAGTCAAAAATCTACCACAATCAGGAACACCAATGTACTGTAATTTCCATTTTGCAGAATTCAAATCAGTTACAACAGAAAATAGTCCTTAGACTTATTTCACACAGGTTTTAGCATATAGCTGGAGCCCCATTTTCCTTGGGTGTTTTCTCTATGTTCTTTGAATTTTCTACACAGTATTTTATAATAAGAATATATGTATTAGGGATGATGATGTCTTGACTCCAGAATTAAGGATTTTAATTTCTGATATAGAGAAGAACAATGTTTTACAGCCAAAGGATTAAAAATCCAGGCTGCCATATATACTTTTCAATAGTTTCCAGAGGAGTTAAGGAGTACATTATATAAATGTAAAATGGATAGTAGAGTGTAGAGTGTAGAATTACAGTTCTGTGGTTTGGGCAACCAGGAGTTGAAAATGAAAAGATTAGGGCACACAGGAAAAAACAGGATGTACAAAATCTTGTAAGTAGTTATAACAGGAGATAATGGATTTAAGTTGTGCCAGGAGAGGTTGTTTGGATATTAGGAAAGATTTATTCTCAGACAGAGTGGTAATGTGCTGGAGCAGGCTGCCCAGGGAGGTGGCGGGTTCATGGTTGGACAAGATGGTCTTAGTGGTCTTTCCAACTTTAATGATTCTATGGTTCTGTGAAGACTGAATATGAATATCTGTCCCAGAGGAGATTACAATGAAGGAAAGTTATGAACTTTCCCCATAGTATATGCAAATCTTGTTCAAAAATTATTTCACCATAAGTGATAGATTCTTTATGAGATACTACTTCCAGGGAAGTTAGAAAATGGTGTTTCATGTAGGGTGGTCTTGACTACGTGGGTCAGTACTTTATTCCACATAGGTTAAAGGTAGCTTGTAGTTAGAAACAAATGTTTGCAGATGGCAGTAGAGTCCAGAGCTGCATGGTGTTTCAAAATGATGTTGTGAAGAGACATTTAGCAATACTACTTTAGCAAAAAGCTTCTCCTTGCAGCAGCATGAAACATATTAGTAAGACAAATATGGTATATTTTTACAGTTATGAGCATCATTCAGCAACGTCAGAAGCAGGCTTTAGCTATTATTCTGGCACCAATAAATGCACATTTCATTCTCTACCCCCTGCTCATGGATTTCTACAGTTTTGTTGACATCACTGTAGAGTTTGGTGGAAATCAAGAAAAATTGTAAATGAATTCTGGGGGAAAGCAAGGTTGAAATAAGTCTGGCATTTTTCTACGTAGGTGTATTTTGGTCTGCAGTTCTACTGATAAATAGATATCCTGGAATAGTAAACAGCAAGAACAAAAGAACATAGTAAGATGAGTTCACGTACTTCGTCTTGTCTCCATTAATGGCTGATAAAGGATTATGAGGGGAACGATTACAAATACAGTGATCCTTTCCCTAGCGTAACCTCCCATGTTCCAGTAATTGGTAGTTTAATTGTTTCCTAAATCAGCATTTAATATTTCAGCGAAGCATTTCGTGTTTCTAAGTGTCTTCTCTGTAGTTTTGTCCTAGATATTTTTGGAACTCATTTATATTTTTGATCTCTACTATACTGATATGTTCTATTACTTACATGCTCTAGATGAAAAAAAAAACAAAACAACACAGTTCTTTTTGCTTTCAAGTTGTTGATATTTCTAGAATACTTTTCATGATTTTTTGAGAAACAGTGATAATTTCCTTCCACTTTATCATCTTGATTTTATAGATTTCATCCATGTTCATATATTTTCCAAGCAATCCTTTCTTCTGTTTTACTAAAGATGTTTTGTTGCTTTTTTCCCTAGTAGATAGTTTTTAGATTGAATAATCAGAACTGCATGTACCAAGTGCATGAATGACAATGATATGCACGAATTGTATAGACAGCAACAGAATTATGTCTAATTTTCAAGTTCTAATTATGACATGCTATTTTTTGTCTTTCTTATCATCAACCCCATTAAATAGATATTTTACTATGACTGTCCAAAAGCTCTTTCCTGAGCCCCACTTGTCTTTAAGTGACTAAAACCCATCACTGCACATGCAGTGTAGATTAGCTGAGGCTGAGCATTTAACTTACTCATGACATGCATACATAGGAAAATCGTGTTCCATATTTGCTTAAAGCTAGAGAAGATAGGGAATATGTTAACATCACCTCAGATTAATTATCTAGAATATTTTTGTCAATTTATGTCTTGTTCAAGGCTTTCCTTAATAGGCTGGCCATTTATAGGCACACATAAGGGTGGTTCAGGCTAAGTATAATGAGAGACACTTTTCCCATGAGGATAGTGAGGCACTAGAGCAGATAATCCCTAGAGGCTGTGCTGTCTACATCCTTGGAGAATTTTAAATCCTGAGTATATCAGACCCTGAGCAGGCTAGGCTGGCACCAGGGCTGGTTCTGCTTTGGACAGGGAGTTGGACTGGCAACCTTCCTGCCTGAATTTTCCTGTGATTCCATGAAATTCAAGTGGCACAGTAAACAAAATACTACAGCAGAGACAGAAGTGACTAGAATGTGATTAAGTAATTTTATAAAATTATTGAGCAGGAATGGAATTATCCTTAAAGTTACATCTAATACGTGGAACTGCTTCCAACACTGAACAGCTGAAAGCTTTCCATTAAGATCAATTACTCTTCTTCCTCATCTGAGGCTTAGAAAGCTAATACGTGCCAGTAGAAACACTGCAGTTTTTCTTTTGACTTCTGCTTTGAAAGATGGTAACATTTTGAAAATAAATAGGGAAAATTTTGCACAGATAGTAGCACTGTAGTACTGTACTCCCAGTGTAATCAAAGTTTTATATTATTATTTTTATTGCATTCATTCTGAACAAATAAAGGTATGCACATATACTTGTATCTCCATGGACATTCTAGATGAGAAAAACATAGAGCTTAAAAAAGTATAACTCATATGTTGTGTTGTAAACGGTTTATATATGCAATATAAAATATCATTTGAAGAGTTATGATACATTCTTTGAGCTCAGGGGCCAGAAATACCCTTTCTATACATACTGTTTTTAGCTACAGCTCTTTTTGGGGCTCTTTGCTGAGGCAAGTGTCCTGTCAAGTGTTTTTCCTGGATTGAGAAAGGGAGGGAGGAAAAGCAGTAGAGAATTACCTACTGCACAGGAAATACCAGAAAGAATTCTTCTTAGTGGAATGCATCATTGTTAAGAGCTGCAAGGGTATGTTGTTGAACTTTGCTTCTACCTTTGCTTCTATTTTGATCTGCAGCTATAGTAAGAAATATACTAAATCAGAGTTTGAAATGTGCTGGTTTCAGCTGGGATGGAGTTGATTTTCTCCACAGCATCTGGTATGACACTATGTTTTTTGGCTTTAGGAGAAAAACAATGTTGACAACACACCAGTGTTTCAGTTGCTGTTTTGAGTGCCATACAGAACCAAGGACTCTTTCAAATTCTCAGCTTCACGTACTTCCCTGCCAGTGAAGAGGCTGCTGGGGCACAAGGAGCTGGGAGGAGACAGAACCAGAACTACTGACTTAAGCTGGCCAAGGGTATATACCATACCATATGATGTCACGTGAAGAAACTGTAAAACTAAGGGGAATTGGCTGATGTGGGGCAGCTATTGCTTGGGGACTGTCTGGGCACTGGTCAGCATGTTGTGAGCAATTGCATTGTGCATCACTTGTTTTGTAAATCTCAACCTATCAGTTCTACTTATTTTTTCCCTTATATCTCCCCCATGACACTGGGAATGTTATGGAATGGAAGAGGAGTGAGTGAGCAAAAGGTTGCGTGGTGCTGAGCTCTCTTCCAGTTTAAATCACAATATAACAATTTCTCAAATTTACTGAAAATATTTACTTATAGATTATATAGCATTCTAGCTTGCAGAGAACCTTAGGCAGGCTGATGATTGCTAATAGTCATCCATCTCCAATTGGGCATAAATGGTAGTTGGAAAAATCTTTGCATATGAGCATACCTAAGTTCAATACCAGGATGACTTCGGGGATCATTACAGCAAAAGACACAGAAATTTTTATTCTACTTTATTTATAGTGGGTATTTTTCCCCCATAACTCTACAAGACTTGATTTGCCCAAATACAACTCCACAAATCCTATCAGAACTAGATCATATCATACTCATACAGATTTTGGTGGAAGATTTCATATTTAGATTTTTTTTTTTCCTGGAGCGTTGTAATAGAATGGCAACATGGTTAACTTGAAAATTTCAGGTAAATTAGCAGTTACTTTCAAACATGACCTTTACTAGAAGTTCAACAAAAAGATAGACTGAAAACCTCTGTGAAAAATTCTTTCCTGAGGATCTACAGTTCCTTCAGAAACGAAGAGAGCTTGTGCATATCTGGTATCTCTTATTTCTTATGACTAAGTCAAGGGAATCTTGAATACTTTTTGTGTTTTAGTAATTTGCATGGATTTGGAAGATAACAGTAAGTCAGCAAAGCCAAAAGCAATGTCTCAACTGTTTCTGATTTTCATCTTGTAGTGCTTAACATTAGCTTTTATAGTATGGGGAGAAGAGAGGAATATTTAAACGTCATTGCACAGAAATTATTTTATTTTCATGGACAGATTCCTTTCCATTGCCCTGCAGGCAGAAAAGGCTGACATGTTATCAAATTCCACATGGAATTCAGCAGTTCAAGCGCTAGCCTTACTGAATCCACACAAGTTCACTGCATATGAGGATATCTTATATGAAATTTTTTTCCAAAAGAAGGATTTACTAGAAGCAAGGCAATGGATGGTTGGCTTAGCGAAAGATGTTTTTACCTAATCAGAGCTTTGAAGTTACCCTATGGGCATAATAAATTCTATAGTACTTCCCTATATATGAACCAAGGATCTGTTTTACATACACATATCGTATGTACACATAAATGTGCACTTTTGCAGTTTATCTGTACCTGTTAGGTTTTTTTTGGAGCTTTTCCTTTATCTTATAGTGAGAGCTTAGAAAGCATCATGTCAGGCAGCTGCAGGAGAGTTTTTTTTACTGCAAGACTGCCTTCTTGGCATGCCTGACATCAAATTTTTCCTAAAGACAATTTCATTATAGCTATCACCTTCCTTGTTTGTTGCTATGATGGAGAATTAGCAGTGGAAGCAGTGAAGAAAGTTATGTGTCCACTGAAGTCACCACTCAAGCTTTGAGGGTGACTACATGACAGGAAGGTGTTAATCTAAATTTTCAGGGACAGTTTGGTGAGGAAAAGCTCAAGAAAAAGGACAAAGAGGAGTGGATGACAAGAACTATAACAATTCCATGTAGAGAAAGAAGTGCCAGAAAAAGTTATAAAAGACTGTCAGGTCATTAAATTAGAGATACAAGTTAGAAGGGAGTTACTGAATGCATGTTTGCCAGTTATGTCTCCGAGCATGCTCCAAGCTGCATTTTGGAAACAGCATTACAAATCCAAAAATCTGCTTCACCCTGACATTTCCATTTTTGTTTCTTGTAAGCAAGATTTTGTATGCAACTGCCTATTACCTAATGAAACTGCTGTGTTCCAATCTGAAATTGATGGTTCACATTTTTTGAATTTTTTTTTATAGCACACATTCTGATTTTTTATTATAGTGTTGCCTAGAAGACGGTACCCCATTTTGTTGGATCACAAGGATAAATACAACTCTTGTTCAAAAATGCATATTATTTATCTAGATAACAGAGAGAAATTGTAGGATACAGGAAACAGCAGTGTTTCACTTAGGAAAGACAGGGTCAATAGAGAATCAGGAGTAGCAGATGTCTCTATCTATTTACAGACATGTTTTGAATGCTTAATTTCTATTCTCTTTGTTGATGGTGGATAAAAGGTACCAGTATCTGATCTATTTTAGATTGCTGTTGTGGTCTAAATGTGTAGTGAAGAATACCTAGTGGTGTCCACTTCTGTGTATTATCTGATATTGTGCTAAATAGCACATATGTGACATTTTTCAAAATAACAATAATAAAAAAAACAGAACACATTTATTTATCTCCTACAATCTCTATTTAAAGGATTTTTCCAAATAGGAGAGTCACTTTTGCAGAACAAGTATGAGAGATTCTGAAAGCGCAGGGAAAAAAAGCAAAACACTTCTGTTAGGGAAATTCTACCTGTGCTGTAACTTGCTTGTTGCAAAGGCAACTTTAATTATTAAGTGGATGGTAGCTGCACATGTCACCATCTGATAAAGACAACTGAATGTATCTGAGGGACAATTCCTCCTGGGCATGAAAGTTCTCACCACAGCCCGATATGATCTGTCATGCATTTTTGCATTTTAACTCTTGCAATTGTCTGACAGAATTGAAACAAATACATGTTTCTTTGTAATCTAGTAAAAGAGGCAACCTTTATGTGTTGTGATTATTTCCACTGCCTTCTTTCCTGCCTTCATATAGCCATTCCTTCTCATCATTACCTTCTACATACAAACAGTTACTTTCCTATTTAGCAGTCTTTTTTTTTTTTAAATCTCTTTCTTTCTGTCTTTAGAAGTACTACTTTAAAAAGTCCAACTGCATTTCTATGATGATTTCTCACATGAAAAAAATTTATCACAATTGGAAGCCCACTACAGAATTTATTTGAATAAATTGTTACAGAAATCATAATGCTGCTGACTGAGCTGATGGGAATTTTATGCAGCTCCCACCTTTTTCTGTTGTTTTTGAGGAAACCCTTTGTTTCAGTAGAAGTTGTATGTGGTACCTGTCTTAAAACCCAACACTGATTTCCTTTATCAAATACTTCTTTCAAACTAGGGTTTGTTTTTTGCTTCCTCTTTAGTATTAAACTATCCGTGTGTGGTAACCACTAATACTGTAGGCTTCTTGGTCCAGCGGATATATTTACATTTTAAGTTTTGGTAGGATTAACTTAAAGAATTTATCAATTTATTTTCATTATTATATGTGATACTGCATAAGGTCTCTGGCCATACTTTGCATATGAGACTTAGAAAATATCCTCCCAGTACAGCAGCTGATTTCACAAAGAACTCACAGAAATATTACAGTGGACATCTAATTCAGAATTCTTGCAGAAAAAGGAAGGAAGGGAAGGCGGGCATGATAGATACTTCAATGAGTCAAGAAACGTTCCCAGAGGAGAGTCAATTTTTACATTATTTATGTCTCTTTTCAGCAGTGAATGTTTAACAGCGTGGATCAAGCAATGAATTCTCCGGTATGTGCTCCCTTCTCTGACAGCACAGCAGTATCAGAGCTGAATTTTTCTACAAGATTGTTCCTGGGAAGCAAGCACTGCTAATTTTTACCAGTATATATTTAGCAAGACATTAGGGACAGCTTCAGATGTGCCCAGCTGCTTAGATATTGTGCACTGTTTTCAGGTTTAAAAATGTTGCAGTTGCTCATAAAAAAAACCAATACAACAACAAAATAAAACACGGAAAACTATTAGAAATATGGGTTCTCCTGTGAGGATGAAGATAATATCATGTCTGGGACCTTGACAAGGTCAGGGTAAGGTTTAAGCTAAGGTCATACTCTGACAGTCCAGTAATCCTGTTTGATACTAATAATGTGCCTTGTGACATCCCTGTTCTGACCCCAGCTCATATGGTCAGGTTCCTCAAGCAGAAATATTTGCTCCTGGAGGAGACAATACCTTCTTTTTCTACCCTAGTACTCATTAGAGGTCTTCATACAGCCATGAGATACTGCTGCCTCCAGAAACCTCTGGCATTTTCTGAAAGAAGTGAAGAAGTGAATAATTCAAAATTGTTCTGAATTACCAGAAGCTGGTAACTTAGCATAAATGAGAGTGCGAGTCCAGTGAGGCCAGGTACCTCATGGTTCTAGAAGCTCTCCAAAAGGGCAGAACATCAGGTGAATAATAAAACATACGGACCAGACCTGTGCTTATAGATCAGTAATACAGCTGCACCTGAGCTGTGTCCATATCTTTACAGTATGGACGTTGCCCAGCAGGATGAGCAATGGTATTTGTACATAGGAGAGAAACTGACAGTGATGTCTTTCTCTGACTGAAAGGATTTATTTTCTTGTCCTAAGATAAACAAATGAATCTGGAAAGATCTAGAAGTAAATCCGGGTTCCAAGATACATCAGTACTGAACTGGAAGAGCCTTGGAAAATAGAGCTTTAAAGGAGCAAGGGAACTGGGTAAGAAAGAGCATGAAACAGCATCAGAGGAAAAGGTAGTCGCCTCAGAGAAATGAAAGGAAGATTAGGATAAGGGTGGTAAGTTCTCCATTATGCTTTCCTTCAATCTGCTAGTGCAAAGCTGGGAGATGGGACAACAAATGATGTGTGACCTTAGGTCAGCTGCTTAGATCTTTTAACAGCGGTGATGAGGTGATGAGGAAAACGACATTAGCTGAAGTAGTCACAGTACCTGTAAAAGTATTTTAAGCCAGAGCAAAGATAATGCCATTGGTCTTCAGTCCAAGTTTCCTTGATTTATATGCATATATTTAATAAGTTGCCAAATGTTTGCTCGAAATTCTTTTTATCTCCCATTCTTTGCTTCACAGTCTCTCTTCAGGCTTCCTTTCTATTTTTTTAACTTTTTTTTCCTTTTAGTTAAATACTCAAAGTAATACTACAGAATCAACAACAGTTTATGAACTAATGCTGGCTGCATTTTTCCTTTTCAATGTGAATGAAGAAGTTCTGTTCTGCTGGCTTTCAAAAGAAAAGAATCAAAACAAGCAGAAAAAAAATGGGGAGAACTTTGGAAAGAAAGTAGAAATACTGCAGATAAGTTTACTGTAGGCAGAAGCATGAGATATCCACAGGAAAATTCAAGATCAGAGAACTCATAATACAGAAAGTGCTAAAGCAATTCCTTGCCATAAAAATGACCCAAGAATGACTGGAAGAGAAAATCAGATGGGTGTGTGTGAGAGGTGTGAACAACTACTCTCTTCTCACATTTTTTCAAGCCTGTAGCCTGCAAAACATCTGTGAACCAACCAGTGTCCTGCTCCATCTCTCAAACTGGCAGGAACTTGGCGAAGATGGCATGGTAGCTAATAGCATTTAGTACTGAATGAGAGTATATATATTAATGGAACCACAAATATTAATGTTTTGTGAATAGCCAATGGCATGCAGAATTGATGGTTGGCAAGCAAAGCTTGCAAATGAGAAGTAGTTCTTGAGGGTTATGCTGGTATGCAGCCAACACCCACTCCCTAGCAGCTTAATAATAATAATTTTAAAAAGTACAAATATATATATATAAAATTGCATATAAATAGACAATGTTCTGTACCAACTTTTCTGTTATGAATCTAGTAATCAAGACTGGAAGACAAGGCAGGCCAGGTTCTGTTCCAACCTAACAATACAAATTCAGCTTGGAAGAAATGGTTAAGAAGGAAGTACTAATGTTTACTATCAGTCAAGACAGCAGAAATAATTTTGGAGTTACCCTAAATAATTCAATTATTTTAGAAGTTAATGAACAGAAAGGTGTATTCCTGCCACAAATTCCTTGTTAACTAAGTTAATAGCTTACTGCCAACATCACTGTCTGGGACTCATCAGAGAGTAGGTCAGGATGCTGAAAGTTCCATTCAGCTTATTTCTGATGTGCTAGTTAAGTCTTGCATTACTGTCACAGAACTGCAAATGTTTTGTGCACATTATTTGTGCTTGTATGCACACAACATTCACGCTTCATAGTCTGTAGGTGTTAAAGTATGTTTTCTTCCTGTTTGTCATTCTTAGTTCAGTATTGGTACAGCGCTAGCACTCTCCCAGCTAAAGTCTAAATTTCCTTCTG
>PPHD01021551.1:0-13203 GCA_002909625.1 Bambusicola thoracicus | reverse complement strand
AGATGCTTTGATTTATGCAAGGTCACAGACTGGTAGGCCAGGCCTTGCTGCAGCTGTCAGGTGGGAGGGAGCCTTTGGAAGGGCTGAGAGCGGGTGACCCTATCGAGCCGCCCCTTCTGGACCCACATTGCAACAGCTGGCAGCCTGTGGGTCTGATGGCATCATGCAGCCCCTTTGGGTTTTGGTCATCCTGTAGCAGTGAAGCAGGGAGACGCTGGCTTGTTTTTGGCACTTCAGAAATAGAGAACCACAACTCATGTGCTTGCTCCATGTCCCAGCATCTCCTGGAGCCTGCCTTGCTCTTGGATCTCCTGCCAGCACTGGGTCTGGGTAACCTCTCCCTGATCTTGATGCTGCCCGGTGTCCTTTGGCTGCAGGAACACCCCAGCTGTCGTGTGGTTGTCTATGGGGGCCAGTGAGCCCCTGCTCTTTGAGTCTCATCCAGCGGGGAGGTGCCTTCACACTTACATCCCCTGCCTGCACGGTGACAGCTTCATGGGAGCCATCTGTCCACTAGATGTCAAACCTCCGCTGCAGAAGGGGTGCTCCAGCACGCAGGGAGCTTTCAAACACCGATGACGTGTAGGGAGCAAAATGGGATTCAAAGTCTGACATGGGCGGACGTCCACCGATGACCTCACTGCCCATCTGGGGAGCGTGCAGGGTTTCAGCTGGCTTTCCCTGCTGACACATTTCAGGTTAAAGCAGAGTGGGAAAGGACTGCTTTTTTTTTTCTTTTTCTATTTTTTTTTCCTTGGAAGCGTATGAATTATTTCAAGTGAAGTATTTCAAGGGCTCAGTTCTGCAGATGAAGGCTTCAGACTGAAGGGGCTTCCAGATTCAGAAGTAACCCTACAGGGACCTGCTTCTGACCTTATCTTTCTCTTGTACCCTTGTTTGTTTGTTTGTTTTTAATGGGAAACACCTGCTGTAACACAAATAGCTGTTGATCATCATGAGCACAACGTGGAGCAGAATGTATCCCTTGAGCTGTTGCTGGACATGGATGGGGCTGGAGTGCAGTCAGAACCTCTGCTCTCATGCAGACTGGATGTCTCTGGTGCTGTTGCCTGCTCCAATTTTACTTATTATCAGCTTACGGCAGGAATTTGGTGTTTCTTTAGTCTTGGATCTTATCGTTTCACTTTCATTTGGATTTTATATTCTTTTTTCTCTGCTTCTTTGCTCCTGCCTGCTGCCAAAGACAGGACATAGACAAATTGCTGGTGGTGCAGGCATGGATGGAGGTCGGAGCATTGTGTGTGTTCCCTAGTGTGTGTGCCTGTCCCCTAAAGGCTTGGCTGGGCCTCGTGTTTGGGTGCCCCAAAGGAAAGAAGGGAGAGTGCTTCTGCAGAACAGCAGGCAGCCCTAAGTCTGCCATGACCCCATCACACCGAAAGCCAAACACATCTAACCCTTGGCACGTGCTGCTCAACTTGCCTCACAATTCCCATCAATCGTGGTCTCCTTTTGTCTCAATTAAGCAAAACATATCTATGCTTGTGTGTTCCTCAGTGAAAAGCACACGCAACATTCC
This sequence comes from Bambusicola thoracicus, assembly GCA_002909625.1. Lineage (NCBI taxonomy): Eukaryota > Metazoa > Chordata > Aves > Galliformes > Phasianidae > Bambusicola > Bambusicola thoracicus. Next base: position 11,666 of record PPHD01021551.1, on the reverse strand, counting down.
TGTTTGGGATTATTTTTAGTCTCTGAAGTTATTCATGAGGCTGCTTTTCCTGATTTATGACAGCACCCAGCACATCGTCATGTAAATGACTTTTAAATGGAATGTTTCAGCAGTTTTATAAGAATTCCTCATGTGAGGGGAAAATAAACAGTTTGTCATTTACCAGACTGTATTTGATTATTAGATTTGTTACTATAAACATCAGGCTACGCTTCCTTAAGCCGAAGCTGCCGGAGACGTATGACTTCAGAGAGCCATACTGTTAAATAAAAGCAAACCTGATGTGAGAAATCAGCACGGGACTGATCAGCCCCATTCCCCACTAGCCAGATACACAAGTCTTGGCCAAAAATGAGTATCTGACGCTGGGATTAACGAGACTTTAGATTTTTATGTCTCATTTGAAGAGCTGTGAAAGGTGGTGGAGATGGGTTGGGTGTCCTGAGTATGTGGTGGAGCTCCAGGCTGTGCTGTAAGGTCAGGATGCTTGTGTGATGTTCGAAGAGGTTAATGCAAAGGGGTGAGCGTGGCAAGAAAAGTGCAGTAGGGTAAAACTTCACCATTCTGTGAAGGGATGGGATGGGCAGAGCATTTTATGTGCAGGCAGCACCATGGAGGGACCCTCTTGTGAGTGGAAATGCAGCCATACAAATTCGTCAGTGTGTCGCTAAAGGGATGTAAAATGCCTCTCAGGCCCACAGGGATTGGGTTAGAGAGGAAGACCTTAACCCAGTAACTGCATGGCAGGTTAGGAGCTTCATGCAGTACTCATCTTCTTCCCTCAAGCTAAAACGTCTCCTGCTTGGAAAGGAGTTTTGTGTAAAACTGTGATTTGGGGGAAAATGGGGGCTTTAAGGACTGCAAAGAGCATTTGGGAAGCGGCAGGGCCTAGTTATGGGGCTGGTTGTGTTATAGGTGACAGCGTGCACAGGGATGCCCAGTGCCTTTGGGCACTGTGCCTGCAGTCGATGACTTTGTGCTTTGCCGCAGCACCAGATCTGCATACCCTGTCCCCACGCACGTGTGATGCTGGCATCTCCAGTGCACTTGGAAATGACTCAAGCACCAGGACAGATACAAACTGGTGACACATCCCTGTCACTAGGCTCCAGGCAGCTCCATGAGCCCATCCCCGCTGCGACACACGGGGAGCCAGGAAATGTGGGGGATGCGAGTTACAGACAGAAATGAGCAGGGAGCAAAATCAACCATGAAATTGGTAATTTTAGGAGCTCCACGAGGGAAGAAAATGCTTGTTGTTAGACACCATGTAATTGCATCGCAGTGCCCTTGGTTACAGGAGCCAGACAGCGTCGGTTTGCTTAGGAGTCCTCACGCCTCCTGACACCTGTCTGCAACAAACTTGGGAAGTCGAGGCTGGAGGGAAAAGATGTCATCATGACGTGGTCCAAGCTGTGCACTTGGATGTTTGGATCCCCAGTGGGTATGCCTCATGCTTGCAAAGGCTGTCCCTGACCTGGCTGAATTACTCTGGGCTATGTAGAGGAGCTGCACCTAAATCCTATAGCATGACCCCATGGCATGAGCAGTTCTCACCTAGCCCCTGCTCTTTCTCTCTTGCACGCTGGTGCAGGATTCCCTCAACTGAGGTGTGTGGTTTCAGGTGCTCCTGGGGCTGGTTTGTGGTTGGTCACGATCACAGTTTTGTAGTTTGGTCTTCAGAAGTTGAATCGCAGTGTGAACCAAACGTAAACCATAGTGTTAGGGGTTAAAACCTGTTGCAGGGTTAAAGCCTGAGATAGGAGGAGTAGATAAAGGTTGGATTTTAGGAAACACTGATTCTGTGTAAGAATGGTGATGCATCAGTACAGGCTGCCCAGGGAAATGGTGGAGTCATCGTCCCTGGAGGTGTTCAAGACCTGTGGAGATTTGGCACTGAGGGATGTGGGGATGGGTTGGAGTTGGACTTGGTGATCTGAGAGGTCTTTTCCAACCTTACTGACTCCGTGGTTCTCTGTGATAAAGGGGAGAATGGTCTGAGAGGTCGTGGTGGTGCACAAGTGGGCAGTGTTTGTAGGGAGAGGCTTTGAGCATGAGTCCCCTCTCCATTGCAGCAGGGTTGGCTGTGATCGTTAACATCCCCTCAGCAGTGCTAAGGTTGGCAAGGGTGAGAGCCAGGGAGGGCATGGGGAGCTCGTGCTTCATCCGTCACGGGAATTTAACTGGAATTAGCGTCCAAGCTGAGTGCTGTGGTGTCAGCTATAAATCCTGCCAGGAATATGGTGTATGTCTGGGTGAGCTGTCACGGGGCCGGGCCCCTTGCAGGGGATGATGAGCTGCAGGACAGCCCTGGGAGGAGCTCCCTGCCCTGAAACCACGTGCGTTGCTGAGTTTTGGCAGTTCCCAAGTCTGCAGCCCAAGCACCTGCAGCTGGGGGCCATGGAAAGCAGCAGGAGTGGGGACCTGGTGCCACCACAGGGCTTCAGATGGGATTTTTTTCTTTCACTTATGGTTATTTCTATCAGCGCTGAGCTCAGGGGCTGTCCTTTACTGACACTGGGCCGGGTGCCAACCCATATACGAGTTTGGGTCACTTGCAGGCTACCTATTCTCTGGCACCCTTCTGCTCAAAGGGATACAGGTTGTGATTTTTACACGCAAGCTTGTTTTGGTGACTCTTTTTATTTATCCCTGAAAAACAAATGCTACCTGGGTTGTGAAAACAAATCTCCGCCCTTTGCTTCCCAACCATCATGAGGCCATTGATGGGAGGGAGGCAGGCATGGGTGGTGACTGCCAGCGGGATGGATGAGCTCCATCCCCAGCACTCCATGTGCCAGGCAACCACCAGCCCAGCTCCAGGGAGCTTTCCTGCCATGGCACACACTCTCTGGATGGGTTTTGTTGTCTCCAGCCTTTCAAGCTGATCTCATGGTGGTAGGGCAGTGCCAGGAGGGAGCTGCTTGCTGCTGTGGGTGTCCCAGCGCTGCCCTCGCCCTGCCCTCCTCCTGTGCCCATCACTGCTCTTCTCACCACAGGGAGTTGTTTCATTATTCTTTCTGCCTGCTGAAAAGGCCTTTACCTCCCCTTGCTCCCCAAGTGAGTCTTTTCACGAATGCTTCTTTTTCTTTTTTTCCTCATTTTTTTCAACAAAACTGATTTTTCACCTTTTGCTGAGGGAAATGTCATGCCATTTTCTTTTTACCAAAAAAAAAAAAAGGATTTTCTTCCTGCTTTTACCAATGAAACCACACATCCCTGAATCTTCACCCTTTCAAAAACGTGGTGTAGGGCTGTGCTGAAACTGATTCCAGCACTCCAGGTTGGGTCTGTGGGGCAAGGACATAGGCAACCCAGTTTGGTTCTATGCAGAGTCACCACCCATAACAGCCCATCACAGGGGGTTACTCTATATGTGTTTTAGATTGTTAGCATTATAATCCCAGTGTATGGGAACTGTTGAATCACAGCCTGAACCTCTGATTGACCACCTGAGGCGAGCGCTGAGTCAGCTGCAGGGGCACAGGTGAATGCAATCTCACCTGAGTGGCCAGCCTGGCTCCACCCCTCCTAGACCCCATTTAAGGGCTGACTCCCAACAAGGAAGGATCTCTATCTGCAGATCCTTCCTCTTGGAGCCCTTCTGCAAGCCCAGGACGCAGGTAAGATCTTTATTTCATTTCTCCTTTGTAACACGATAATCTCTCCGGTCCGATACCTGTATGCCTGTTCGCTATATGTCTCGGTAATGTTCTCTTTAAGCTTAGCTCAGTTCATTGTGATTGTGGCTTCAGGACTATGAGAGGGATGGGCTCTGAGTGCTGATGGAGCTGTGGGTGTCCCTGCTCACTGCAGGGAATTGGACCAGATGGCTTTTAGAGGTCCCTTCCTACTCAAACCATCCTATGGTTCCTTGGCTGTGTGAAAAAGCACTATATTGACTCTAAAACAAAAAAAAACAAAAAACAAAAAACAAAAAAAAAAAACCCAACACTTTGAGAAATGGAACCTATGTAAAGGTCTATTATTTCCCTTTCCTTTACTGTTTTCAAAACTTGTAATACACAGAGGATCACTTATGGTATGCAGCTGTGCCATACATAATATGCAACGCACGATCGTATTCAAAAACCCAATAAAACTGGTAATTAGCCCCTGAAACAAATTAGAAGAGAAGATACAATTTTATTTTGCATAGTGCCTTTTCTGCAAACTATGCGTCTCAAAACACGTTGGAGAGTTAAGTAATGCAGAGCTTAAATAATAAGAGCGCTGGGAGAGCAAATTAATAGCAAAGGGATGTATATTGCTGCAAAGTGTGGGAAATTGGGGTTGGGAGGTGTGTGTGCAGGTGCCACGTGGAGCTCCGTGTGGTGGGGAGGGGATCTGTCTGTCTGCATGGGGCAGGCAGCTGAGTTGAGCAGCCAGGCGGGTGAGGGATGTGCAGCAGGCTGTAAAATTAAGGAGGGCAATTTGGAGGCAATTTGTTCATCTTTCCTTTCCGTGGCTGAGGACAAGCAGTTATTGCATCGCGGCGTTTCCCTCCACTCCCTCTCTGCCTCATTGACTCAGCTGCTCGCTTTAAATCTCAGCTGAAAGCATCACTTTTTCTCCTTCCTTATAACTCTTACTTTGCCTCACTGTGCTGTTATTTTTATTGCGAACTTTGTAGCTGTATTTAGTGCTGGGTAGTGCTGTGGGGTGTGAAATGCTGTGTGGGCACTACTGAGGGCTGAGCCTTCTCACCTTCTCCTCCGTAGTCATTATGGTTGGAAAAGGCCTTTAGGATCCCAAAGTCCAACCCCAACCCATCCCCACCTTAGTGTCCCTCAGTGCCACATCTCTAGGGTTCTTGAGCACCTCCATCCTTGAGATGGAGCAAATCCTCCTGCATGAGCTGAATGCTCTGGGGAAACCTAAAGAATGTGAGGGAAGAAGTGTGTAGGGTTTCCATAGGGCTGATGAGACCTGATCAGGGTCCCACTGAGTAGTTTTAGCTTTAGGGCATTTTGTCTTGCCTTGGTGGAATGGAACTCATATTTGGACTTTTCCGCACATGGAACCCTGATACAGGGCTGGGTATAGGCACATCTCTGCATGGCTATGACGACATGGGGCTGAGCCAAGGCAGCGCAATGGGAGCAGCATCCCATTGCCCTGGCCTAGTGAGGAACAGTAATCAAATCCAGGGGAGCAGCCAGTGCCTTGAGGTCAGCAGGGAAGCCCAGTCCAGACCCAATCATGCTGTCTGCATCTTGCATTTCCCTTTTGGTAGAGGTGCCTCCAGCAGCAGTGTGGCACACCGTTGGTTTTACTTGGGTGTTCTATGGTTTGCATGGCAGACGTTGGCCAACCTGTGGGACCTGCACTCATCTCCCAGCCCTGGTGAGCTGTGCAGTCCAATTGTTGATTTAAAAACAAACAAACAAATCCCTACTGTTACATCTACAGTTTCTCAGTTTGCATTTTTTTTCAGCACACTGATCTAAATGTTTGTTTGCTTTATGAAAGCCAAGTTGTTTCAGTGAGTGGGAGCACTGATGCAGTTGTAGTGATGTATAGGATGAAAGGAAGACGAGGCCAGAGGAGCACCTTCTTTACGCCAAATAATTTATCAACAGGGGAAGGACACCGACAACATTTGGGGCTCAGAATTGTGGCTTGAGCAAAATGTGCAACTTTTGACACTTCTGAGGATTTTTGATGATTTTTTTGTGTCCTGATGCGTGTTTGCTCCTGCATACAAATTCCCCAGGCAGATCCTAGAATGGAGAATGTATGCACCTGAATTTGTTGGGTTTTGCAGCAGAAGAGAAGCTGTGCTTGCAGCAAGTTCACGCAGTGCTGTTCCCTTCGCCGGGCTGCATTTAGCCACTGAAAATCCATGGTGACTCTGTGATCAGCAGAAAGGTGGAGGGAGGAGCATTACTTTACACAAATAAGCAGTTTTTACTATGGGGTTTGCACCTGCCTTGGGACGAGCCATGCCATGCTGCTGCAGGGAGGACACGCAGTGACCTTGCAGGATGGATTTGTGCCAGTTTCACAAGCTGGGAGGGAATCACTTGGTGTCTATTTGGGAATTGTGCAGGACTATGAAGCACCTTGTTGGCCACAGGAGCTGTTTGCCCAGAGAGGTTGGGGGATGCTCCATCTGTGGAGGCATTCAAGGCCAGGCTGGATGGGCCCTGGGCAGCCCAATCTGGTGGGTGGCAGCTCTGCCCATGGCAGGGGTTGGAACTGGGTGATCGTTGAGGTCCCCTCCAAAGCAAGCCATTCTGTGATCCTACGACTTGCAGTCATTCAGGGCTACTGAAAGCTGGGCCTTGAGCTCAACACCCCAGGGGCTCAGGCTGGGGAGCTTTAGGCTCATGGTGCCATTATTTCAGTTACCATAGAAATGTGAAGTCGAGCTGCTCATAACCCGCTTCTGTCTGATCTCTGGCTTGGGTTTGCTCCCTTGTGCAGCCAAGCTGCTGAACTGAGCTCGTGGCACACATTCATGGCTCTGCTTAAAGTTAGAGGGAAGTGAGAGTATTTGGGTGTCTTCACATCTAAAGCAATCCTAAGGGCAATGCAGTTTGGTGAACCGTCCTTCCCTGCAGCACACAGGAGGCATCAGCTCCTCCCTCCCTGCATCCTACCTCCTGTTGTTTTGGTGCTCTGAAAACTTCCCTGCGCAGATCCTTAACGAAGTGAGATGTGTGAGCGCTCAGAGGGGACGTGGCTCTCCTTATGGTTTTGGGCCATTTATAAGCTGAAAGAGGCCTGCAGCGTTCTGTGTGCTGAAAGATGAAACCATCTCCTGGAGCCACACTGGAGAGATCCGGTGACTTTTTTTTTTTGCCTTTAATTTATTTTCTTTCATTTCTGGGGGGGAACCCGGAGCAGTCTGCACAGCGCTTTTAACTGTTGTTTTAGTCTGATGGGATTTCTTCATCTCATTATGCAGCAGATAAAATGCTGTCCTTGAGGAAAGGAATCACTGCTCTGTACAAAGCCTTAAGATACCGAGCTTTTTCTTCTCGATGAAGCCTGCTTATTTAAAGTGAGATTGGGCTGCGGTGGGAGGTGACAGAATGATGGAACCAACCCGTCCAAAGTGACATCCTTTCCCCTGTGCTGTTTGGGTCGTATACATTAAACTAATCAGTTCCCTGGAAAGCTTTGCTTTTCAAGGCCGTGATAGCATTACATTTCTAAAGACCTACATTAACCCAACAGCAGCATTTAATAGGACAAAACAAGCAGCAGTTAACATCTTTACTCTAATCCCGCTCTGTGTAAGTTGTTTTTAATTCCGCTTGTTAAGCTAATTAAACCCCACAACCAGTGTAATTATTTAGGTTAAAGCTATAGGCGTTTCTAAAAACAGCTTGTAATTCTGTACCTCATTTCTTTTTTCTTTCTTTTTTTGGAAGAGCACATTCCTGTAGGTGGTATTTATTGTGTGCCTCAACAGCACGGGCACTCCGCAGCTGAGAGATGTGGTGTCTCCATTGATAGGAGTGTTTCACATTCTGCTACCATCCTTCCCAATACATTTCTGCCCTCGAGTCCGGAGAGATGACACTGCTTGTGGGTAGGTGTGACAGAAGAGAAGGACAGTCCTATCCCTTGTGTCCAGAGTGCGTGATGGTGGGGATGTTTTGTGTTCGCATGGTTTGGGCATCTGCAGGGTGGTAACGTGTCATCCCTGAAGCATTTGAAGCCAGGAGCATCATCAGGCACTGGTCCCTGGGGAGAGATGACTGTTGTGAAGCTTGGGTTTCATCAGACAGCCCAACGTTATGGGGTTTTTTGTGCAAAGCAATGCTTTATGGCAGTGATGTTTCAGGAGGCTTTAACCTCACCGCCTTCAGCTTCTGTCCCATCCCTAAGTTTAAACAGCAATGAGATGCTGTATGGGAACTGTTGAATCATGGCCTGAACCCCTGATTGACCACCTGAGGTGAGTGTTGAGTCAGCTGCAGGGGCACAGGTGAATGCAGTTTCACCTGAGTGACCAGAAGGGGTGGAGCCATGCTCCTCCCCCTCCTAGACCCCATTTCAGGGCTGACTCCCCAGGAGGAAGGATCTCTATCTGGAGATCCTCCCTTTGGGAACCTTTCAGCGAGCCCAGGACACAGGTACAATCTTTATTTCACTTCTACTTTGTAACAGCATGATCTTTCCAATCCAATGCCTGTTCACCATACAGCCATACAGATGCTAAGTGAGTTTTATAGATGCAGTGCTCCTGATGGCGTGCAGATCTTGGGACTTCCCCCCCCAAGCTTCAGCTGTTGTGGAATGCACACACGAGTCCTCCCAGAGGTGCATCTTCAGCAGCTGACCCAACTTCACATGTATGGATGCTTGGCAGATGTTTCTTCTCTTATTTCAGAAGAACTTCACCCCATAAATGGGCATGCACGTGAGCTTTAACAAGCTCTCAGCAGTTTTGCATACTTGATTCTGCCATCTTTACTGTGAGAGTGGTGAGACACTGGAACAGGTTGGCCAGCAAGGTTGTGGATGCACCCTCGCTGGAAGGATTCAGGGCCAGGCTGGATGGGGCTTTGAGCAAACTGATCTAGAAGGTGTCTCTGCTTATAGCAGAGGAGGGTTTGGCACTAGATGATTTTAAAGGTCCCTTTCAACCTAAATCATTCTACGATTCTATGTTGACTGGCATTGAAGGAATTGTAGGCCTGGTTATTACACCCCTGAGCAGGAAACAAGGCAGCTACCTCAAAACCAGGGTAGATCATCCATATGCAGTGCTGTTCTGTGGGAACCTGCTCATCCCTGCTGCAAGAAGATGGGTTTGAGTTTCTGTGGCCAAGTCATGCAGGGTGTTCTGTGCCTTGCAGTGGGATGGGGGCTGAGTGCAGCCAGAAATGTGCTCACAGCTTCAATTGCAAGACTGGAACTTTCTCCAGTGCCATCATCTTCATGCTGGTCCTGTGGAGTCCACTGCAGCGAGCCAAGCAGCTCCCTCTTGAGCACTATTAATATCTCTTTCCAAGTCTTACAGTCTTATTATGGTGAATAATGAAAGCATTTTCCCTGACCTTTGCTCCTTCGATCCAAGTGCGTTCTAACAAGTATATGTATTTTTGACCCGTCACGTGATGGGAAAAAGGCTCTGTCCTATTCAGGCAGAATTAAAAGGGAGTCCCATTTCAGAACATATTCAGATGAAGGCTTTCTTTTTGGCAGTGTATTAATTTGCTGACTTCTCTCTCTCACTTTTCAGCCCCCACGTTACGATGAACTTTAACAGCAGCCTAAGCAATTGTAATAAGGAGAAGCACTGAAGTTGCTCCTCGCTGTTGTCGCTTAATTGCTTCATGGGAAAACAGTTAGGATGCCAGGTTATGAGGTGTCTGGGGCTTGGCTTATTAAAATTGAAAGAACAATCCTAGGCTGGGAGCTCAGTGGGAGCAGGGCTGTCCTCATAGCACGTTTGTGCCATACTGAGCGTGATGGGATCCCTCCCTGTCTGGGGCTCAGGGGTACTTCTGCATTATGAACATCTTATTGTTCAGCTCATTTACTTGCATTTGTTGCTGCTTGGAGAATTGGAAGATTCAGTTGTATTGAAACTTAGAGCAACTTCGTTACAGGTCTGTGTTAATGTTCATTGCTGGTGCTGTGCAGTGATTCCCAAAGAGTCCCCTTATCCAGAGGTGATGCTGTGAGTGGAAAGGTGTGGAAGCATCATCCTTACATTAATGGGCAGAGAGAAACAGCAGTGAACCTGAGTTCTTCTTGATTTAATGGGATTTCTGACTTGTACCAGCAGTCTGGCTTGGTGAGCTCATTCTGCCGTCCTCATAAACAGAACTCTTTTTAATTCATGTATTATATGTAGAGTTCCCAAATGTGTTAATCCATACTATCTGACAGCTTCTCTGAACATCTTTCACCCAAGATGTCGGTGTTACTATTTAACATCTAAATGAGAGATTAGGCTGGAGATATAGGAAATGAAGCTTCCCTTGAAAGTCTGACAGCAGCAGGCTGGGATGTAATATTTGCATGTGAAAGGTATTGGGTTAACGTTGCTGAGGCTTTTTTTATTGTAACTGCAGAGGATAAAAACCATAGAGACGGCTTGATTTGTTTGATATTCATAATAGTTTATCGTAAGAGATTGTCTCATTTACACAAAGCAAACAAACATGAAAAAGTAGAAGCCATACATTCTTCCCCCAGGCTTGTTTAGTTATTATACTATTAATACGGTTAATTCAATATTATTTGCCTTTGAAAGGAATAGTGGCTGTTATAGAGGTGCTCCAGAGCACTTCATACTATGAACGCTCCCTAATGGTCCTGTGAGCAACCTCACCAGGATCTGTAAATAAAAATAAGAGGAGAAGGTTTGAGGTTAGCTCTGCTTTGTCCTATGCTTTTTGGACAGTTTTTGAAGTACTAGAGCTCCCCTGTTGAGAAGGCATGCAGAACAACAGCGGAATAACAGCAAAGGAGAGCTGAGCAAATGCTTTTCAACCTCCTTGATCCACTGTGTTTGAGTTCAGCACAAGCTCTATGTGTTGGAGCCTGTGTGTGGTTTGGGGAACCTGCTGGGATCTGAAAGGTGTGTGGTGGTGGTATCTTGGAATAAAGGAATGCTTTAGGGATCAAATATCGCTGTCTCTGAAGCCACGTTTCTCCTTGGAACAACAGATGTGATAGGACAAGAGGTGATGGCCTCAAGTTGTGTGAGGGGAGGCTCAGTTTGCATATTAGGAAACATTTCTTCTCTGAAAGAGTGATCAGGCACTGGCACTGCTGCCCAGGGAGTGGAGGAATCACTGTTCCTGGAGGTATTCAAGGATTTACATTGAGGGTCCTGGTCAGTGGGGATGGGTTGGTGATCTGAGAGGGCTTTTCCAACCTGAATGGTTCTGTGTAAAGGAGGAAAACCTCAACCCATCTGGGAAGGGAATTTTTGTTGCAAACAAGCAGGGATTCTTCTATGCTGATCTGTAGTGTGTGTCCTGCTGGTACTGCCACAGGTGTTGATTTTGCTTCTGATAGTTCCTGTTCCCCTTTCCCAGCTCTGTGCCAGGCAGTGGGAGCACTGTGTGCCCATGCCTGCCCAGTGCAAAGTGCAGAGCACTGCCATGCAGAGCATCCCATTCCATCACCTCCTCCAAGAACACTTTGCAAAGCTGGCATTATGCTACAGATGTTTCCTCATTTGCAGCAAACTTGCTGTTATCGCAGAGAATGTAGAGGTTTCCTAGGTTGCTCTTTAAGCCCTCTTAGTGCTTGCATCTCCTTCCAATCAGACTGATGCTGCCGTGTCTCCCCAGCGCCTCTGCATGTGATCTCCTGTGATGCTGTATGAGCTGGGGTGTCCCAGCCAGTTACTGATGTGTCCCTGTACACCACTGGGGTGTCCCTGCCCATCGCTGCCCACTTTGCACGGAGAAAGTCGAGAGGGAGGGGACAGTGCTGGAGTTTGGCTCTCACTCTGAATGTACCGATATTTTCTGTGAGCAGATTTAGGAAGCAGAAAGCAAGAGGGTGCAAACTCCCTTGGCAGTGGGAGAGGAAGGGGGGGACCTGTGGGGGTGGAGCAAGAGGGAGAAATGTCTGCTCTCAGCCCACCCCAGGACTGTTTGGTCTCCACCTCAATGGCAAAACCTTTTAACTTTGCTGTTTCCAGCATGACGTACCCCTTATAGCATGGTGCTGCTCTGCAGAGA
>PPHD01021550.1:0-13204 GCA_002909625.1 Bambusicola thoracicus | reverse complement strand
CTCAGGTGAAGAAAGCATGGTCTTTTGGTGTGAGGGTGAAGATATCTACAACTTTCTTTTGGAATCTGGCTATAATCTATGCAACAAACTTAGTAAAGAATCAGTGCCAGGACCAATTCTGCCCGCAGTGTCCATGGGTACATCCATGTCTCTTTTGCTCAGAACATAAAAATAAAACATTTTTTCTGCGATTCATGAATGTATCTTTGAGGGGTTTGCTGGATTAGGGGCACAGGGGCAGCCCTCAACACTTCTCTTCCAGCTGACTCTCTCCTTTCACCGCTGCCAGGGGCAAGGAGTGACCACCCCTAAATACAGAAGGGATATCTTGGAGGCAGACCATTTCTTTGAATTAGCATGGTTGATTGGTTTGTATGGGATGAGTCCTGTCTTGGTTGTGCAGTGGGAAGGCCCAATGGTTTTTTTTTTTTTTTTTTCCTATATGTTTTTCTTTAAATCTTAAAACTACTCTAGGTGCTGAATTAGATATTAGATGCCTTATTTATCTGGTTCCTCCAACGGGGAAGGGATTGTCTGGGGGCTCTCAGAGAGAGGATTTTCCAAAGAGGAAATCACATCTGTTACCTGCAGACCTGCCTGTCCTGGCAGTGCGTGAAGAACGATGCTGTTGGGAGAGGGCTACGAGACCGAGAAGTTCTGTGGCACTCCTTTGTATTCAATCTCTTTTCTCTCATCTCCTCCCTCTGCAGAAACCGGAGCCAAACGGTCAGTTCTGAAACCAGCGTGGACGAAAGCGGGGTGTTTGAAAGTCTGAAGGCCGAGACTTCCTCACCGCAGCAGCTGTTCTCCGGCCTGGCCGGAATCCCCTCGGGATCCATCACAGCCGCACCGTTCCAGTCGGGTTTGGTCCTGGGCTCCTCAGCGGGAGGTGGGGAGGTGTTCATTCAGATGCCGGCCCCGAGGGAGGAGGGAGGCGGCCGCACGGAAGGAGCCCCGTTTCACCACCGGCAGCAGCCCCACCATTTCCACCACGGCCATCACCGCGGTTCGGCCCTTCTGCACATGGCGGGAGGGGACCGGCACGGGCACGCGGAGGAGGGCAGTGAGGAGCAGGCTGGGACTCCAGCGCCGGCGCTTTCGGAGCTAAAAGCGGTGGTCGGTTGGCTGCAGAAGGGCCTTCCCTTCATCCTCATCCTCTTGGCTAAAGTCTGTTTCCAGCATAAGCTCGGTAAGCGGCTGTCCTTTGGGGATTGTAAGTGGACCGGAGGGTGGTTAGTAAGTTCTGCCTTGCTGTGATGTCTGATGGCAGCATCTCCAGGTATTTGGCACGAAGGGGACATATTAAAATGCATGGGATAACAAGCTCTGCTTTTTCACCTGACTTCCAATGCGAACTGTTTTCATCTGAGTTAGTCCCATCTGTTCCTACCCTGACAAGCGGGAGATCCTTTCTGTACCTGCTCCCAGTCTCTCCTGTAGGGGCTGAGGATCAATCCCAACAGCATTAGCAGTTACAGCTTGCAGTCAACATCTTCAGAGTTCCCTAAAGAATCTGTCTGTCATAGCTTCTATATTGGAGCTTGAGCATTTCAGCCCTTCAGTGGTGATGTAAAATGCACTCACCTAATCCTTCTCTTCTATGACGTGGTTTGTGTGGTGTGTCTGAAGATCCTTACTGGGTGTAATATGCTGAGATTATCATCGTAGAGAAGGCAGTAATGCTTGAGTTTACTCTGCTTATAACCCAAAACCACCATTGATTTGTGTCTGCAAAGTCTTGCTCTTTAAACTTGGTATCCTGGATCCTTTTGATAGCGAGCTGTGTGCTCTAGGAGCTGCTGTACTGCTGCTGCAATACTGTCTTCTAGCTGATTTCTGCTTGCACGGTGCAGCCACAACTTGCAGCACTTCTGTTGCCCTGCTGTTAGCAGACACTGTCCTTGGCTGGCTGGATAGTGGTGCTCATTGTGGTGTCTTCATTTCAGTTCAGCTGTAGTGGAATTCTGTGAGCCCAGACTGCCGTTTTTCAGTTGCTTATGTATTTTAATTGGTGCATCCAGAGTATTACTCAGTAACTGTTCTTCAGAGCTCAGGGTGCTGACATCAGGTGGTGTAGGGCTGAAGTTCCTCCTTCCAGCCATATATACTCACAGTGCCTTTCCCTGCAGGGATTGCTGTGTGCATCGGTATGGCCAGCACATTTGCCTATGCCAACTCCACGCTCCGAGAGCAGGTTGCTCTAAAGGTAAGCGCAGCATCTTGCTTTCTTTTGCTCCCAAGCATCATTCCTCTTAGTACACAAAATGTCTACACTGAAAATTCTTTTGCAACAGGGTTGAATGCTGTTGTTTAGATACAGATCTGTCAGAGTACGTGTAGTATGGCATAATCCTCACCTCTGCCTACTTCTCCCCACTGATGCTTTTGGGAAAGGAAGTCATAATAAAAGCAAGAGAGGGAAAGTCAGTGAGGTCAAACCTGCTTCTGGCTCTGCTGCTGGCTGGCAGTGCTTCATCAAGCACTTCTCTGTGCCTCAGTTTCCCATTGTGTGTAGCAGAAATCAATTGCACTAAATAGCAATGAGATACAGTTTGCTAATGTTTCATTGTTCAGATGAAGGATTTGCAGGTGTAGTGCTTGATAATGTCTCTATAATGCTGTCCTGATGTTACACTTAGAATATAAAGAAATCAGGGGATCTGCTCAGGTTTTACCATCTTCCGTGTCAGCAAAATACGTCAACAGCACCGAAAGCACGAAACAAGGATTGCTTTTTTGTAAGAGATGGCATGGGTGGCACGAGCAGACATTTATATGTACCAGAAGCAGTGAAATGAAGGTGATACAGTGCTCAGTGAGCAGATAAATTGCACAGTCATGTAATGCATTGCTGTTGCCTTGCACTTTGCACCTCTGTCTTTCTAGCACTGTGCCCATTAATCTGCCTGCTTTAAATCTCAGCCTAACGTCACTGACTGTTGAATAGCTACAAATAGCTATATTCTTAATGCATCTTAATAAAGCTGCTTTTTTTCCCCCTCCCAAGGTTAAAATTTGCTCTCCAAAATTACACTGGGCCAAGACCCAGGACAAGATCTTCCGCCTTCCAGCTTCCATCTGTAACATTCCTTGTGCTTTGAAATGTAGAATTTGTACTTCTTTTCACCTTTAATTATCTCTTGAATCAAAAATACATGTTCCAGAGCTTTCATGTGTTCAGGCAACACTCATGAAGCAGTGGGTTATGCGACCTTTGGTTTAGCTCAGCCTTCTGAGTGGCTTTGGGTAGATCTGTAAAACACTCCTTTCACAAAGTGCCATTCCACACAGGTCTAAGCTCAGCACTGCAGTACAGTGCATGGAGGTGACTTCCTTTAAATTGTGTCTCAAGCTGCATTTTAAATATCGGGAGAATTTAGATGTCCCAGGAAAGATCCCTAACTTTGAACACTGCATTCTGCAAACCAGGCTGTCATTTCCACCAGTGTGTTTCCATTAATTTCTCTGAAGTTGCTCTATTTGTAGAGCTTGGGTGAGTGAGAGCCATTTCTGCTTGTGCTCTAAGTGTCTTTACCCAGCAACCTAATGGTGAGTCTTAGTCCCATGTAAATAACTAATTACTGAATTCTCCGTTGCGTCCCTGTGTCCCCTGGGTTGGCCCTGCATTTTTCAGCAGTCAGAAGCTCAGTGCAGCCCCTGAGACTTGGAATTTATGTTCTCTGCTTTTTGTTGCTCAGGAGAAGAGATCAGTGTTGGTTGTCTTCTGGATCTTGGCCTTTCTCACTGGGAACACCCTGTACTTGCTCTACACATTCAGCTCCCAGCAACTGTACAACAGGTGGGCAGAATTTACATTGCATCTGATGGAGGCAGGTGATAATTGCCAGGGCGGAAAGGAGGAAGCCTGCTTCTCCTCACTCTTCAGGAGGTGTGGATACTTACTGTGTCTGCTGTCTTTGTTACACCTTTGTGCTACCTTCCAATGGAGTAAAAGAATATGCCTATCACTTTTATCAGTGGACTATGCCCCTATCAATAAGTGACATAACCAGGTCTGAGTGAGCCAGCTGTGATGATACCCTACAGTTTCTTCTTGACATACATACACTTGCCATTTTCTTAAGTATCAAAGCAGGTTGGATAGTTTTTGATAGCAGGAGTTTTCCATTTTGGACACTGTGACTGAACATAGAGAGCAGGTGTTGGAAGCAGATAAGAATGGACCAACTGGTTTGACTGGTCCCGTCATGTTTTCTTTTTGGTCTGTCCAGCTTTTAGCCTGTTACTGGAGATAAGCTGGTCATGAAGAAGTGTTACCTCATTGCACTCAGGGCTTGGAGACATCTGGATCTGCTGTGATTAAGATGGGCTCAAATTCTGACTGAAGCACTTCTCAATACAGAAAAGTTAGTATCCATGGATTTGGTTCAGTACTATCCCTGCAAAGAGACTTAAGCAAAGAGATATTAGTAGAATAAATAGGAAGAAACAGAGCAATTATCAAACCTAGTCACTTGAGAAAGTAGTTTTGGTACTCTTAGTTAAAACTGCATGAATTATCTTCCCAATTAGAATACTGTTTGTCCCACTGGAAGAAACTTAGAATTTCAGAAGGAAAATATTTTCTGTGCATAATATGCATCAGTTGGGTTATGGCTAGACAGCTCTTGGGTATGTTCTTTCTCTCATTTAGTTCATTGCTTATCGGATTCTTCCCACAAATACTGCCTGTACAGTGGAGGAGTCAAGGTCTGCCCACACCCCTGGTTGCTTTTGGAATTGCTCCTACTGAATTAGGGTTTCATCATTGGAAAGTTGTCTCTGTAAAGAAAAGAGAGAGCTGAGAAGTTATGCATATGTAGGTAAGAATGAGAGGTGGTGAGCTATGGGATAATCTCCATGCAGTTTATGGGAGACATGAAAGAGGTGTAGCAGAAGGGTGTGAAGGTGGTAAGAAGAAATTTATTGTACCATAGGGAAGCAGTGTGGCTATAGGGAGCAGGTTGAGATTAAGCTCATGAATAGAAATAGTTTAAAATATGAAAAGTCTCCTAAAATAAAAGGGTTTCAACAATCTGGGACCATCCTACACACTGTTTAGGGCACGGTTTAATAGCAAACAGTCTGGGCAATGGCTTACTGGAAAACCCCATTCTTGCACGTGATGTGTTGGTGCATGGTGGGGACCTGTGCCCATTCACAAGGCCGGCCTGTGACGTTAGAAATGACTGTTTTGGTATTTTCTTCTTTCTCATTTATTTTTCATTTCCTGATTTACTTTCTCTTTACCCGTTTCTAGTGCATAAATAGTAGTAAAGTCTCTGATTCTGTTTTTGTTTTAGGGTTTAATTTTACCTGTTGTGCTGTGCCAATGTTGTGAGTATTTTAAATTCACACTCAGGCTTTTCCTTCTGGGTTGTTTATTTTACCTTTCCTTTTTATTTTATGTATTTATTTATTTATTTAAAGTTTTATTTTCTACCACGAGGCTTTGGTAGGTAAATACTGTGAACAGGAATCTATTTTTTCAGCCTGAGTGGAGTCCAGACCTCACTGCTGCCCAGGTCAGTAGCTTCTACACATGGCTATGTGAAGTTGTGCTGTCCTGGACTCCCTTTCTTTAAAGACCAGACGTTCAGCCCAGTCAGTAGCATTAAGTAAAGACCACTGCCTTTGTGGAGCTTTGGTTCAGGTCAGATTTGCTAATTAACAGCCCTTGAGCCACTGACAGAGCATGGCCCTCCTGGAGTCCTAACCTTTCTGCCATAGTTCTGTCTAATACTGTGCTTCCTTTGTCACCCACTCGTTCCACACGCACAGCTTTAGAAACTGCTGCCCCTGGAATAGCTCTACCTGTAGCAAGGCTGCTTCATTGGAGGAAGACACGGTGCTCTTAACTTTGGCTGTGACTTTCCTGTCCAAGGAATCATACTAATGACCGAGGCCTCAAGAGAAAAGCTTTCACAGTCAGAACTGAAGGACTAAAGGCACTATTGTTAGACCAAAGGCTCTTTTTTAGTGTGGACTGCTGGTTTTAATGCTTGAAATCTCAGAAATGGATTTTGTATGTGTTTTTGTCCTGTGTTCTGATAGCTGGCAAACCTGCTGACCTTGGTAGACATGGGCAAGAGGCCCAGAGGAGCCATGGGACTAATTTGCACATCTTATTGCTATTGCCCTTGAGAACTTCACTGTGGTTCATTGGAGTTTCTGGCCCTTCTTTGGCTGACAGTGGGTAGAGCTGGTACCAAGAAGCCTAAATGAGGTTCTCCTGGTTGCTATTTGAACCTTGTTGTCATCCTTTTCAGCCTTATATTTTTGAAGCCCAACATTGAGAGATTGGACTTTTTTGACCTGATGTGGATCGTGGGGATCACAGACTTTGTGCTGAAGTATCTCACCATTGCACTGAAATGCCTGATTGTTGCCCTGCCTAAGATCATCTTAGCTGTCAAGTCAAAGGTAAGAGCCTCTTCTCTTCTGGATGCATGGATGTGTATCTTTGATAACCTGGTATCTTTACAACATGTGTATGGCCGGAAATAGGGGTGGAAGGGCAGAAATAGAAAAACTTCTGATAAAACTTTAGCAGAATCACCTGGGCAGTAGGTTTTGGGTTCTGAAAAATCACAGATCTGAGCAAGGCTTTGGTAATGCCAGCAAGTGATTGAAGGCTAGAAAGCGAGAGGTAAGCACTGCTTGAGGAGACACTGCTAGCAGTGAGATAACCGCTTTTCTGGGGGGCTGCTGCTCTCAGCCCTGTTTTCTGAGCTGTCTTTGTCAGTGGGTATTTTTGAGGCACAAATTTCTTATTAACAGGAAGAAATTGCAAACACTCATCTTCTTGACTTTCCACATTGGGTCAAAAAAGCAGCTATAAAATTGAAGCTACTGATGCCACGCAAGATCACACTTGTTCCAATCATGGTTGAAGAAATAGTTTGAGTAAACAATTAAAATACTTCAAAAAATCATACACAAACCAGGCCTAACATTTTAAACTTCCTCACTAAATCTTTTCTGAAGGTATCCTTTCATACATACATATATACATATTTTTCTCTTTACAGACCCATCATGCTCTGCATTCTTCCACTTTAGTAGTGTCGCCGTTTCAGTGGCAAAGGTAGCGATGTGTACTGTTTGCATATGGTAAAGTAACTTTCTGGCAGCTGTTGGAATGAAGGGCACTGTGTAGATGCAGATACCATCATTAATCGATGAAAGTCTCAGGCTGGGCACTTAAGGGGATATCTAAACTGGGAATAGTTCTGCTTACAAATGACATGGGTGGCAGGGGAGTTGAGCAGTTTGTTCCTGCACAGCAGGGCTGTTTGAGATGGTTATTAATTTATTTCTGGCGATTGTCCAACTCCTCTGTGTTGTTTTTTTTTTTTTTCCTTCTTCTTCTATTATTATTATTTTATTTGGGGAGATTAATGTGCTGGGTCAGAGCATAATCCAGCTTGGGGAGGGGAGGAAAAAAATGATGTGAATAGTCTTCCCAAGATAAATGGCAGCATTGGAAAAGGTTCACAGCCTTTGCTTGCTTGTCTGAGAGCTATCCCAAGTACTCATTAATCCTTGTCGGGAGAGAAGAAAGAGAAGGGGGCTTTATTTGCAGCTACAGTGGGAGGCTGGTAAGATCACATCTGTCAAGGGCCTGTAATGATTCAGAGCACAGATGCTTCATTTTTTAATACCTTTTTCTGGATAGCAGTACTTCTCACTTTTTTTTTTTTTAAGTCCCTTTTTGTCTTAGGATGTTGTTGATGGTCTCACTGTCCCTTGACATCTGAGACTGCTGTTACCTGCTGTTACGGATCTGGATTTGTTTTTTATCCTGCTCCATACACTGCATCCATTAAGCCAACCAGGGATGAGATCTGGTGTAACAAATTAACCAAGATCAAACTGGGATGGGAGAGCTCCAAGAGAACCACAGGATGCCACAGAAACCATCATTGGTAACCACGTAGCTGAGCTGTTTCCCTGAGCCCTCGCCCAGCTTACTTCCACAAGCCAACACAATTCTACTCATTTCTCAGGTGATTTTTTTATCCCTAGATAAGCTTGTTCTGAGTTAAAACAGTTCTATTGCACTGTAGACACTACCTTGACCAAATCTTTACCGAGATACTTACCACCTCCTGTCTTAATATTTACCAGATACAGAGTTATTGTCGTCCTCCCCACATGCTTGTGTTAGTGTTTACGCTAGAAGCCTAGCCTGTAGTTTGTGGACTGGATGGCTGTTCTTTAATCACCACAAATAGCAAGCTGCTGGGGAAATAAATTTGTTGGGCAGAGCTGTAGGGTCATGGGCTTTGTTTTTTTTCTCCTGAAATCATAGAATCATAGGTGTTCAGGTTGGAAAAGACCTTAAGATCAAGTCCAACTGCAGTATTCACCAAGGGCCTCTCTGCAGCCTCTAGCTCCTTATTATGCAAGACCTGAAGTGGGGATTACTACACTGTCAGGGACAGAGTTCAGTGCAGCAGTGTTTGGGATACAGGTATTTAATCTTGAATTTCCTTGCATTATCTTCTTGCTGGTGGTAGTAGATGATAAAGCTTGCCAATGGGTGGAATATCAGGGGCTTTGATCATTCCATGGTCAACTTCTGAGCAGGCTCTTCAGATGTTCCTTGTCTGGGAAGTTCAAAGGCACTTTGAAAGCTAGTCAGGCTTTTCATACTGCTCCTTGAGATTCTACTCTTCTCTGTTATATTGTTTTCACTGATGCTTGCGTTGTTTTTTCATGTGATACATTGCCTCTCAGTGTCCTTCTCTTAAATCTCTTACTGCTCCATATCCATTGTGACTGAAGCAAGATCAGGTTATGTTCTTCCTTTTATACGCTGAAACCTTTGTATGTCCTCTCAGTCTTCCCTGTAGAAGAAACAATTATTTGAGTCTTTCCTCAGACTCATTCATTCCAGATCTTTGTTTTTCTTATTGTTCTCTGCTGGACTCTCTTTGGTGTTTCTTTAATGAATTGCATCCCATGTTTTACGGACCATTTCTCTATTCTGTCAAATGATTTTGGATTATGATTCTTCCTTCAATGTATTTCTCAGTTTAGCCTCAACTACACATTTGACAAGCCTACTTGGTTCTATCATTAAAGTCATTAATGAAAGCGGTGAGTAGTATCAAATTCCACTTAGCTCAGATGTGTCTTTTCATTTGGACAGTGAACACATGAAAAACTTTGGCTAGAGCAGTTTTCCCAGTCTCAAGTATATGGTCATGCATTTTTATGGCCCCATTCGTATGGCCCCATCACAGGAAGGGCAGCATTTGGTTAAGGTGATGTCAGTAACCATCTTGGATTCAGTACAAATTTAGAAGGAAAAAGTAAAGAGGCTTCTCATTGGCAACCAAAATGAATCACAGAATGAGTTAGGTTAGAAGGGACCTTAAAGATCATCTCATTCCAACCCCCTGCCATGGGCAGGGTTACCAGCCACCAGACCAGGCTGCCCAGTGCCCATCCAACCTGGCCTTGAATGCCTCCAGAGATGGGGCATCCACAACCTCTCTCAGCAGCCCATTCCAGCACCTCACCACCCTCTGAGTAAAATATTTCTTCTTAACAACCAACCTCAGTCTCCCCTCTTTTAGTTTAAAGCCGTTCCCCCTTGTTCTAGCACCATCAGACCAACTGTAGAAAGTCAGTCTCCCTCCTGCTTGTAAGCCCCTTTCAAGTACTGGAAAACCTCAGTGAGGTCTCCCTGCAGCCTTCTCTTTTCCAAGCTGAACAAGCCAAGCTCCCTCAACCTTTCTTATAGGAGCTTCAGCCCTTTGGTCATCCTTATGACCCAATTCTGGACCTAATGCAACAGCTAAACGACAGCCTAAAGCTTTACTGTATTCAGAATAAGATTTACTAAAGCATGAACTCATGCTGTAACTGAGGAAAAACACATTTTTATTTAGACATTAAGAGGCAGAAAAAGAGGTCTGTCTTTTCAGTTTGAATGCAGATAGCGATAAACATTTTGGGCCCAGAAGAGGTTGACAGGAACCAAAACAATATTCATTGCTTGAATGCAAAGCGTGAAGAGTGCTTATATGTCTACCCAGAGTTTTCCAAGCTTGATTATGTTAGACACAGAATATCTTTGCAGGTATCCCCACCAAGGGAAGAATGAAAACATTGCAGAGTTTCCCAGGTTCCAAACTAGCCTGGAAAAACAGAGATGCCAACAGAGTCTGGGACTGCAGTCAGGCTGGAACACGGAGAAAGAACAGTGTGTGCATAGCAGGAAAAAGCAGCAGAGAAAGGAGAGTAACCCAAATCAGAGTCAGATCAATGCAGCACCTCTGCATTGGGGTTTGGGGGAGAAAGTGGTTAACCTGTAGTTAAAGGTGTCCCTTCACCCCAGGAGCTGTGTTGTGCCCTTCAAAGCTCAGTGCAAGTTTTAATGGCAGCTGGGCTGGCAGTTTCTTTGGAGGGGGGGCTTGGCTCCCACCCTGCATGTTGAAGGCTGTCCATTAAAATAAGCAAATAAGATCATTTGGTTCAATGTAAAATGAATTACAGTAAATTAAACTGCAGGAGCCATGTGGCCGGCAGCGGCCCGCATTGTTGTGTGCACGTAAATGGCAGCTTTTCATTTTCACCGGTAAGGAATGACAGCTTGAGGGGGGTGGAATTAAAAATAAGGAAATAAATAATAAAAAGACATTTGCCAAAGATTTCCGTTTAGGAAATCCCAGGTGCCTGCAAGTCTCCCATCCCCTCCTCATGGTGCTGTCAGCAATCTAAGCTGATATTCCTGGGGAGCGAAGAGTAACGTGGGGGTGGGGTAGAGAAGGAATAGCAGGACAAAAGAGCTGTGTGAGGACCTGAGATATACAGGGGAGAAAGGCACACACCGGGGACACTGTTGTCCAGTGGTGAGTAAAAAAGGCCCTAAGTCAGAATTTTCATTGCATGTTCTATACAGGTGCTCAGCCCAGTTCCAAGAACACCAGGGAAGCCCAGAGCTGCACGTCTAGAAGGCTGGAAATTCACGGGGAAAACAGTACCATTTGTTGAAAGCATAGCATGAAATTACTGTTTGAGTAAATACTTGTCTGTTCTGCTTGAAAGGTGAATCTAGACATTGCAGATGAGTTTAAGTCTGGGGTCATACTAGCATTACTCATGTGAGGTTTGTTCTATAGACTGTTCAAGTTGCATCAGTGGCAGGTGTATGAATGAGCACTGCTGACTCCTCACTGCAGCTCCAGGAATGGTTGCTCATTCATTTTTGGTTGGTTAGTTTGTTGTGTTTACTCCTGTTTGGCTTTTTTTCCTTATGTACCATCTCAGCAAATTTGGTTGGAAAAAACTCAGTCTGTGTGTGAGCCATTCTTCACATAATTTTGCTCTCTGACTTTGGACCAAATACCCTTTTCAGGTGCAGCCTCAGTTTTCTGCTGTAGGGTGGTTACAGCTCTGTCATGGAAACTGGCTTAATTTAGAGTAGCCCCGGTGCTCTCCTATGTAAGAACGGAGCATGAGGATGTCTGTAGTTATCATGTCACCACCTGTTTCTGTCTCTATGAACAGCTCTGTATAACTAGACAATTACTGTAAGGAAAATCAGCAGAGTGGTTAGGGTTCCAGCAGTCTGCTTCCATTTTCCATCAGAGCTCAGCACTGTGAGTTACCATGGTTCAGGATTTTGGGACCCGGCCTCTCGCTGGTCAGACTGACCCTTCCTTAGGCACACGAATGACTTGCACATGCAGACTTATTAAGTTCCTTGAACACCCAGCTCCTCTTGCACACTGCATTCCTGTAGAACAACTCATCGTGTAGAACAGGTCCCATTGGATCACGGGGGAGGAGCAGCAGCTTGCTGCTGCCATAGCAGTTCCTCTAGGCTGCGGCCTCTTCTGGAGACTTACGTTAAGAGGAAAGAAGCCCCTCTTTCATCCTAGGGCTGAGCATGCCTGAAACATTTAATGAGAAGCTGGTGGAGTACCTTTCTTCATCCTAGTGGAAAAGAGTTATTGCTCGGAGTGTTTGTGTCCTGTAGATGCTGTTCATCAAAAGCATGGAGCCATTGAAACAAATTGCACAAGTACTGGAAGTAGGAGCATAAGTGGTGCAGTACAAAGAATATCCAAGTATGGTCTTCCTGTTCCTTGTCCGTGTGGTGCCAGAGTTAATCCTAATCTTCTCCAGTAGTGTGGCTAAATTGGTGTGTCTGTCAGACAGGCGATGGCCTATCCTCTTGTTATCCTCTCCTCGAGGGTCTTGGATGCCCTTTGGGGGAAACTCACTCAGAAACAGATTCACTCTGCTTGGAGAACACTGCACTGCTCCTCTGGAGCCACGGGAGGTCTGATGGTTCTGTAAGACCTCCCTCCTGCAGCTGCTTTAAGGGATTTGTTGAAGAAAGAAAGGAACTAAAGCATAAGACCAAGTGCTGCGAAACTGGGACTCTTTCTTCTCCCTAACAGGCTCTGAAAGTCACTGCTGCTGAACTTTAAAGCAAACAGTGCTCTCAAGCACCTGCCAATTTAACTTCCCCGTTTAAGCTATCTGAGGTATGGCTGTCAGAAGTGCTGTGCACTAACCATGAAAATCTCCTAGTCCTTCTAGACCCGCTTTGGAATTGCTTCTCATTAGCCTTGCATGGATTTTCACCAGCATCCTCCATGTCACAGTGCTGTTTACTGCTCCTTCTTTATACTGGCAGAGTGATCTGAAATCCAAGCAGAGTCTGCTCTCCTCTGATCCAAACTGCCAGCAGGTCTCGAAGTGTTTCTAGCATCTTCCTGCCTCAGTCTATGTCCCAGTGCTGCTGGCAGCAGAACAAGTGAGACTTGGAACTTCCCCTGAGTGCTAATCACAACTTACAGTTGCCTCATTGCAACTTCTCTCACTTCTTTTACATCCCGTTTTAATTCCGGGCGTAAAGCCTTCGCATGCCCCTCCATTTCCTTCTGTGGAAGCACATGTGCGCTTATGCAAAGCCTTATGTCAGATGAGAGCCCAAAGTCAGCGCTTGGTTCGAAGTGTGGGAATTAGCATTGCTTCTGCAGCTGTAATTGCCCCCCTTTGGTGTATGTATATTGTGATTAATTTTTTAATTATGTCATTTCGTGTTATTTTTCTGTAAGACCTCTTCATCCATCAGCAGATGTGGTATGCTGTGCCCCACAGGGCTTAGATTTATACTGGCAGGACATGGGGGAATGGTTTTAAACTGAGACAGGGGAGGTTTAGGTTGGATATTAGG
>PPHD01021549.1:0-13205 GCA_002909625.1 Bambusicola thoracicus | reverse complement strand
GCTCCAGAAACTTAAATGATGTTGGAAAAAATGGTGGGGATCACTGTGAGAGCTGGGGGAGGGAGGGGCACCCCTGCACGGGGCACAGGGGCTGTGTTGGGCTGGGGACCCCAAAGCTGAAGGTGGCTGGGAGCCGTCCACCGGGTGTGATGGGGCCACACTGCTCTTGCTGCTCCACCAGTCCAGGCAACTCTGCCTTGCATGTCCATAACACCTGGAAACAGGTGTTGGGTGATGGGACCCCAGGGTTGCGTATAAGGGGGAAGGGAGCCTCAAGCACCCTGGTCGCCAGCGGGGGGCAGGGACCAGCAGTGGACTGGGGAGCACTGGAGGCAAGTGTGGGGCACGGCAGCAGCTCCAGACAGTGGGAGGGAGTGAACCCACACTCCCTCCAACATTTCCCAGTGATGGCCCAGCTCAGCTATGGCACAGGCTCAACAGATGGTGCCACGGGGCTCCTGGTGGCAGCCTCCATCTCAAATAGGTTTGCAGGACCGTGTCCTTGGTCTCTGCAGCCCCCAGTCCAGGCATGGCCAGCAGAGAACCACTGGTCCCCCCTTACAGTTGGGGGTCACCTGGCCCCCCAGATAACGCAGGCCTGGGGAGGTGACTATTTGAGAGGTTCCATGCTGAAATCACCACCTTTCACAGCCTTTTGGCACAAGGTTGGAGCATGACCTGTTGCAACTGCTGCACTCAGGGCTGCTTCAGGCTTGATGCAGCTTCTCTTTCAGGGTTGGGTGGTGGTAGAGTTATGTGGCGTGTAATGCAAAGTGCTTTGGCTGAAAATACCCAGATTCCTTTTTATTGAAAATACACTTCATCTTCTCTCCAGAGCTGCCCATTCCCCTTGCTGTCTCCCATCCCTGCACACCCCATCGACCCAGCACAGCCAGAATGGGGGGTACCTCCTGTGCAAGGGACTCCTGGGCTCACTTCATCCATTGCACACTTTGTTCCACAGCAGAATACATTTCCTTTTCTCTGGGAATAGCCTTGCCCTGGCCTGGCCTGGGCAGCAGGGTGGGAAGGACTGGAAGGAGATGGGGAGCATCAGAACTGGTGCTTGGCTTTTCTTGGATACCTTACTGGTGTCCTAAAGTGTGATCAGGGCAGGCTCCAAAGCAGAGCTCAATTCTTCGGTCCTTGATGGGCAGCTGCTGAGACCATCCTGGGTTGCACCGGTCATAAATCCACCGTGCACCTGCAAGGTAGGAGCTGGGCTTTGCCCTGCAGCTGGGAGTGCTCTGGGGTGGCAGCCTGAGACCGCTTTGTTGGTGGCAGAGTTCTGTGCTGCCCACGGAGCTGTCAAGGGGTGCATGGTGCAGCCCTGGGGGCTTCTGCAAGACCTCCCCAGGAGCCTGTGGAGCTTAGGCACAGCCAGAAAGCCCTAAGGCAAGCAGCTCTCCTGGTGATGGTAAATCAGTGTGGGGCCACTGAGTGCTCTCCACGAAGGGAGCAAACCTCGAGGAGCTGGGGCTGATGGGAAGTGGTGACCGAGGACTCTGCAATTCTACAACGTGCACGTCCCACATCGCTGTGGAATGCTTCAGTAGAACACTTTCACAGCACCCACCTGTGTGCACCACAGACCCGGGCTAACGCTGAGTGCTCTGTGCTCGGCATCTGCTGCCTCTCTTTCCTCCCCGGGGCCATTTGGTTTCCCTGCTCCCTACAGCCCGTTTCCTCGGACACAGCCTCAGCACAGGCGCTGGCTGTGCCCTGCCGGATCCGAGTGGCGAATGGGGCCGGGGGACTCCCGGGGGACCCTTCCGCGGAGACGGCTCGGCACCTATCCTCAAGTCCCGAGCGCTGCGCGGCGGTCCCCGTGCGCCCGGCGGGGCAGGACGCGCTCCCACGGCCGGTTCTCTCTCTATCTCCGATTTTCTCTCTTTAATCCTTTTTTTCCTTCCTCGCCCCTTCCCCTCTCCCCGCCGTGGGGGGAGGAAGGGAGAAATATTGTTCGCAGCGGTCGCTCACAAAGTGGCATCTGCGCACCCTCCGCCTGGCATCTGCGCTCCGTGCGCGCCCACACCGGGCCGGGCTGTGCGCATCTGTCGGGCGCCTCCGCAGAGTGACAAAGCGCAGCGCGGGGCTCCGGGGGGGACGAGAGGATCGGAGGGAGCCCGGGCGGGGGGCGCGGGGCCGCGCTGTGCGGGGTGGGGGCGGCTGAGGGCCCCGAGAGGCTCGGGGGGAGGCGAGCATCTTGTCCACCCCCCCCCCGTCCGGTGCTCAAACAGCGGCCGGGAGACTGCGGCTTGCGAAACGTCTCCAGCGCCTGGCAGGCGGGGGCCGCGCTGGTTACCATATGTTTTCAATAAAATAAGACAAATAGGGCCGGGAGATAGGGCTTGCAGTAAACCTGTTGTAAAGGAGCATAAAATGGGGCAATGTAAACGCGGCCGAGGGCCGTTCGGTGCCACCCCGCGTCGCTGGGCCCGGCCAGGTGCGAGCGGCAGAGCGACGCGAAGCCCCCGCGGGTTTTTATCACGTTCGCGGCGATATTGTGCCGGTTCTGCCCCCGTGGGTAAACACACCGGGCGGCTTTGTGCGGCGCGGGGCAGTTATCGGGAGGCGGCGGGGGAAGGTGATGTCACAATGCCGCTGTCCCGTCCGCCAGCAGGTGATGTCTGCCCCCGGCCCCGTGATTAATGCTTCCCAAAGCACTCCACTTTACAATCTCTTGTAATTATTTATTAAACGAAATCTATTTATTATTATTTTAGCAAACAGCGGTACCAGGTGGGGCTTTCTTTCCCTCTCCAGCTTTTGTTTGAAGGACGTTTGAAGTGGGCAGTCTGAGCCTTGCAAACTCGCTCGCCAGATTTTTTTGTCATCCAATTGCACAGGCACAAAAAAAAAAAAAAAAAAAAAAAAGAAAAAAAAAAAGGCCTCGCCGGCCCTCCCTATTCATCCCCCGTCGCCCTCTCCGCAGCCCCTCCGCGAGGGCCGCCCGGGGCCGCACCCCCCCACCCCGCGGCCCCGCTCCGCCGCCCCCGACCGTCACCCGCGGGGGAGCGCCGCCGCCACGCGTCCCTGGAGAGCCCCCACTCCCCGCGCCGCCTCCCCCGCGGGCACGAACCGCGGCCGGGGGCTGCGGGAGGGCGGTGGGGAGAGGAAGGCGGGGCCCGGCCCTGGGCAGCGCCCCCCGCCCCGCCGCGGTCCGGCCCGGCCGCTTGCGGAGCCGTCGTCCCCGTGCGGTCGCCGCCGCGCCGTTTTGGTGATGG
Source organism: Bambusicola thoracicus (assembly GCA_002909625.1). Lineage (NCBI taxonomy): Eukaryota > Metazoa > Chordata > Aves > Galliformes > Phasianidae > Bambusicola > Bambusicola thoracicus. Next base: position 9,978 of record PPHD01021549.1, on the reverse strand, counting down.
AGCGGGGGGCTCCCGCCCCACCCGGACTGCGCCCCGAGGCCGAACCCGCTCGCCCCACCCGAGGGCTCTGTGCTGCACGGGGGACTCCGGCCCCGCCGTCCGTGACCCCCCGCTCCGTGCCGGGCGAACGAGGGCAGGGAGGGGACCGCTTCCCGCTGCCCGCTGCCGTCCGTGCGCAAAGCTCCGGACGCATTTTGCGCACAGAGCCCCGGCGGTGGGGCTGCCCTCCCCGGACCGAGCGCGGGGCCGGCGGGGCGCGGGGGGCCGGGGACATCCTGGGGGGACCCCTCCCCAGCGGGAGGCAGCCCCTGTTTCCCAGAGTACGGCGGAGGGGCGGCGGGAGGGGGCAGCAAAGAGGGCTCCCCCTCCCCCGGCCGGGTGCCGGCGATCGGAGCCTGGGGGGCGCGGAGGCGAGAGGGGCGGGAGGGGCTGCGGGGGCTCTCGCTCTGCCGGGCCGGGGCTGCGGGAGGTGCCGGGCCGGCACGCTCCCGGCGGGCTGATAAGATAAAAGCGTGCCAAGGGGTGGGTGCGGGCGGGGGGGCGCGCACGCCGCCCGACTGGGAAATCCCCATTGTCTGCCGGCCCTATATATAGAGGCTTAACGGCAGTCGTGTGCCGGCCGCGCAATCCGTGCTGCCCGCGCTCGAGGGACGGCACGGGGCGGTCCCGGAGCCTTCCCTGAGCCTTCCTCGAGGGCGCGCAGGTGCAGTCAGCGGCGGCGGGGCGCAGCGGGGCCTCGGGGCCGGCTCCCCGCGGGCCGACGCCGCGCGGCTTCGCACGATGGCCCCGCAGAGCGACCGCGCCCCGGCCGCCGGGCAACCCTACTTCGGCGGCCCCGACGCCGCCGCATCCCCGGCCGCGGGCGGCTCCGCGGGCGCGGGCAGCCGGGGTGCGTCGCCCTCCCGCAGCGCGCTGCCCCCGCGGGAGGTGGCCCGCAGGAAGGGGCTGGGGAAGGCGCGGCGCGGCCGCGGGAAGGCGCGTGGTGAGGGGCCGCTCAGCAAGCAGAAGCGAAGCCGGCGCATGAAAGCCAACGACCGGGAGAGGAACCGCATGCACCACCTCAACTCCGCCCTGGACGCGCTCCGCAGCGTCCTGCCCACCTTTCCCGACGACGCCAAGCTCACCAAGATCGAGACGCTTCGCTTCGCGCACAACTACATCTGGGCGCTCACGCAGAGCCTGCTCTTGGCCGAGCAGGGTTTGCCCGAGCCTCCCCCGCCGCCGCCCCCTGCCGCCGTCGCCTCCGCCGCCTCCCCCGGGCCCTGGGGCTCGCCCTGCCCCGCCGCCCCGCCGCCCGCTGCCCCGCGCCGCGGCCCCGCCGCCTTCCCCGCCTTCCTCTGAGCCCGCCGGGCCGCGCTCCGGCGCTGAACATCGCCCCCGGCCCGAGGGTTTCCCCGCGCACCTTGCGCCGGGGGCGGCGGCTGGGCCCCCCGTTCCGCCTAGCGGAGCAGGCCCGGGGTCGGGTGGGCAGACACAAATCACGGTTTTGTACTCGGAAACGGTAAATTATATTAATTTGTCGCTATCGGTATTTATTGATTGTATTTCATAACAAATATATATTTTGTATATAAGAGTATTTTTGGGAGCGGTGGTCCGCATGTTTGTACCGCTGGAGGGGCCGCGGATGTATTCTTTTTCTTATTATTTTTTAGTTACTCTTGGAAGAAGAGGAGAATAAAGTGTGTCGCGGTCAGACCTGTGCAACTCGCTGCTTTTCTTTCCAACAAGATCTTTCAAAATCGCGCGCAGTCCACGCCGGGGAGGACAGCGCCGGCCGTGAGGAGGCCTGCGCGCTGTGTGCGCGCAGAGCAGCTCAGCGGGGTCCTGCACCCTTGAGCAATCTGCCGTGCGCTCTCTGGCACCCTGAGCGCATTTCGCGCTGTGCGTCCCCCGATTTTCAGATCCCGCTTTGCCTCCCGGGGCAGTTTTGGGCACATCCCCGGGGTGCAGCGCTCCCGGCGCCGACTACCCGCGGCTGAGCGGCCCCGGTACGACCCCGGCCTCCCCAGGAGGGCTCAGCCTCACGTAGGGCGCCGGGCTCGGGGCAGCTCCGCAGAGCCGGTGGGAAAAGGAACAGCGCCCACGCAGCGGCCCCGGGAGGAGGGGATCCCGCGAGTCCTCCCCGGCCCTCTCCTCCCGCGACTCAATTTGTAGCTGGAGATTTACGGCCGGGCGCCCTCCCCGCTCGGTGCGCCCCAGCGGGATGGTCGTCGCTAAACAAAGCGCCCTGCGAGGCCGAATGCCCTTTGTGATGCTAATTGTTCTCAGCTGAGCCCATTTGCCAGCAGCAAAGAGACGCTATAGAGGCAATTTGTAGAACAAAAGAAATTTGGTTACTGAAAACAAAGGCGCGCGCACAAACAGCCCCCCGGCCCCGCAACGAGAGGGAAAAAAAAAAGAGGCGAGAGCGAGGGTGCGGGATTCCAGGGCGCCTCGTCCGGGCTCCGGATGCGCTGTGCGGGGTCTGCGCGGAATCTGCGCGGGCTGCCCCGCTGCCGTCCCGCGGCGGCGCGCCGGGCCCTGGCCATGGTGCTGAAGGCATTGCGGTGCGCTCCGTCCCCAGCCCGCGGGGTGGGGAGAGGGCCGCGAGGGGCTGATGCGCTCGGAAACCGCTGCCGGGTTATTTTGGGACGTATATGCGTTTTTTAAAGGGATCTGCACTTCCTCGGGGAACGCAGGCGGTGGGAGAGGCTGAGGCCAGGAGCATGCAGCGTGCGCCCATCTGTGTGCGCTGCTCCCGAACGTGATCTATCTGCACCGCAGGTCAGACAGGCAGAATGAAAGACCTAACAGTATTCCTCCCCTTCCCCCCTTGCTGCTTGAATTGCTTTTTGTTTTCATACCCTAACAGTCTGCAAAGTGCTCCAAGGCCTCTGTGTGTGGCCACAGGCAAGAACCCGTGGTTATTTGGGTGATAAAATCATTTAACGCTTTCCCAGCTCCTCTCTGTATGGGAGAACATCACTCTTCTGTGTCTGCGTGTGCCACGGGACGGCGAGGATAACTGGACGGGTGCTGCAAAGGCAGCCTTTGGCAAAGCAGGCAAAAGGAACTCAGGGTACGTATGGGCAGGAGAAGGGGCAAGGAAATGAAGCCCGGTGGGCAGCAGGCATTACAGAAGTCTCAAAAGGAGACGGCGCAGCTGGATTTCCAGAATGTGGCTGCTGCAGTGGACTTTGTGGCGTTGCAGATTCTTTTCTCTGGGAGTTTGGGATGCCTCTGGTCCTCTGTGGGGCTGTGTGTTGGGAGGTCGGATTTACTACCTCAGGAGAACTAGTGACTTCTTTAGGGGCTTGAATGCTTTTTTTTCCCCCTTTGCCTCCACATTATTAAGTTAATCATTGCTTGAACTGGTTGCTATGGTTTTGGCAAACCCATGGAAACTTGATAATGAAGAATGAAAGACTCCTTTTCCATTTATCTTTTTTTCTATGTTCAGTGCATGATGGTCTCATTTCTCCCCACGGGGCTGTCCCAGCGCCAGCGCCTGCCTTTATGCCACCGCACTTTGTGGTGGGAAGGGACAGGTGGCCGCGGGGACCCGCATCAGCCCAGGGTGCAGGCTTGTGCCAGGTCTGTGCATGGAAATCCTGTGCAGAGCACTCGCCTTTTAGTTTTGCAGATGGAGGGGGGGACCCCCTCACTACAACATTTGGACTTAGATAGGAAATTTGGAATATGTACTATTACGCTTACTACTGCCACACCAATTCAGAATTTGTCCAGATTTTGGACAGAGAGCAGCTGAGACCAGCACCCGTCCATCAATACATGATGTGCATGGCTTGGAAAGGTCAGGCTCATGGCCAGGGCCAGCCAAGAGGAAGCAGCATGTCCCTTCCTCAGGGCAACAGATGTGTCCCTGCTCCTCCTTGTTTCCTCGCCTCCCAAAAGCAACCAAGTGTAGGGGATGCTGATGGACTGAGGTGCTCCCTGTCCCCATGGCCTCTCAGCAGCTGCAGGCATGAGATGTGCCTGTGGGCATGGGATACTCCACGGGCATGGGATGCTCCCACATGCGGACCCGGAGCTCCCGCACTGCTGCACACTGCAGCGGAGCCTCGCTCGCTGGCAGAGCCACGCTCACTGGCAAAGAAAAGGCGAAGAATCGGGATTCTTTCACATGGCCAGTGCTCAAAAGTCTGCCTTTCCCCCCACCCCCCCACAGCTATAATGACGATCCAAAGAGTTCCTGATAGGGTTTTAAAAGATGCTTATTCATTCACCGTCCACCAAGCATGAAAATCCAGCTCATTTGTTCGTTTGTTTCCATTCTTCGTGCAAACGACCCCACAGGGGCTGGAGCCTGTTGCCGCAAACTTGTCACTCACACTTTTAACTTCTTTTTGTTGTACTCCTCTTTATTTCATTCTTCTGGGTCCCCACCTCCGCCACCACTCCACCCTCTCCTCCGGTCACAAAGGCAAGTCTGGGAATCTCTTTAAAGCCGCAGTGCCCCCTTTTAAAATCGATACAAAAAGCGATAGCTGAAAGGGGAGCCCAAGCGGTGTGAGGGGGAATGCCGCCAGTCTGAGCCAGGGCTGCACTCGATGGGGAAAGCAGTGGGGAGAGTTTGTACTGCCAGACAGAAGGGCAAATCAAGGCATGCCTGCAGCCAGAACCTGGTGCCCGTCCATCACTCGTGAAGCCTTCAGGTGCCAGCCCGGGACACGCGGCCGGCTTGTCCCCATTGCTGCCACTCTGACCCAGCTGGGTCCTTGCACTGAGGGACGGGGGAAGATTGATGGGGCAGGTGCTCAGCGTGGAGCGGGCCCCTTTCTGATAAAGTGGGAGCTGATAACAGCAGGTCGATACTCGAAGCTGTGCTGTTGCCACCTGGAGCCCCTGGGGGGTCTTGGGGAAAGATGGGACAAAAGGAACAAGGGTTGGGGCCAGCCTGGACCTTAGTGTTCAGCTCCATCCCGCTCTCTTTGAGCTGGAGAGACATCGAGAGGCTGGCTGTGGGATGCACCAACCCAACAGGCACATGGGCTTGGGGAGCTTGTGGTGAGAAACCCCCTGCATTAGGGGTCTCTCGGCCTTGTGGCTCTGGCAATGATTTACCCCCCCAGCACAGTGCTCATAAACCTGTCAAGGAGAAGCAGTGGGCACCCCACTCCTGCCTCGGACCCAGCTGTACGGGCAAAGCCAAGGTATCGGCCTCCCCAATGTTAATAATTCTTTGGGCAGCACGGTGCAGCCATTTATCAGCCCTCCTTCCAGAGCCAGTTGGTGGCTGTGTGTCCCCTCTCTGCACTCTGTGATACCCAAAAACACAAAGGTCCCACTGCCAGCCCCTGTAGGTGGCAGAGCTGTGGGTCACTGCTCAGGGGCATTACAAGCTCAGTGCAGGGAGCTTGGCCAGGAGATGGTGCTGCCTCCATGGTAAGGCACTGAGTGATGCTAAATAACAATTTTTTTTGCGGGATTTTTTTTTCCAAATGCACCGTATAACTGGATAAGGTGAAATTATTTGTGGCAAACAATGGAGTTGATAACTTTTTCCGCTCCTAGCTTTCCTGCAAGTAAACATCCATTCTTCTTACTTTCTACAAAAAAAGCACCCAGACCCTGAGTGTTCAGCAGCCAGTATTGTTTTCCTCCTGCCTGGTGCCTCCCAGGCTGTGAAGAGCCTTCCTGTTGCCTGCCCAAATTCACGATACACCGAAGCCGAGTGCGGCTTTGCTGTGCTGGCACGACCAGATGTCCCTTGATGGGAAGCAAATGGAAGCGCCCCATGTCCCTGTAGACAGACTTAGAGCTGTACGGTCAGACAGATGCTTGCACAGTGTATTTCCCCGGCATCCTCCCCACTCTGCTGATCTGTAGGTTTGGGGAGGTGCTCGCCAACACATGAGCATCTGTGGGGTCCCCACTGGAGCCACAGACAATCAGAGCAGAGCCTGGTAGATGCAGCAGCCCCAGATGAACTCCCGTGTGGTGCCAGCACCAGAGCTTCATCCCCATGGCTTCCACTCCAAGATATTTTTGTTTCTGGAAACAAAGCTGAGGAAAGGTGTAACCTCAATTTGTATTCCTTCCCTTTTCCCCCTGAACTTGGCCATAATTCTCATGATGGGCTCTGATCTGCAGACAGCTCTGTGCATTCACCGTGAAGCCACTGTCCCTGGAGGTGCTGCCGAGATGTGGAGGTGTGGCACTGAGGGACGTGGGCAGTGGGTTGGTGAGGGGGGGCGGGGGTTGGGATGAGTGACCTGAGAGAGCTTTTCCAACCTGAATGCTTCTATGAGTCTATGAGCCTTAAGGCTACCAGGACTCTATCCACGACCTGCTTATTTTTTCCCCAGGCCCCCAGCTGCCATTTTTCACACCCCACACTGGCATTCTGAATGAACCCATCTACTCAGGGAACTGCCTTCATTTTAGCCACACTGCTCTTCACTCACCGGTTCCTTTCCTGTGAGGCCGGGCAGGAAGCCACCGCATGCTGCGGGACTGCCCGATTTAGACGCTTCCTGGCCCCAAGGTCCCCATGGCCCACCACACGTCACCCATACAGGGCAATAACCGCAGCCCCAAGGGGTTCTCCTGCCCCACCAGAGCTGGGTCAAGGCTCGTCCCCACGTGAGGATGCTCCCAAAGTGGCCCAGCACATTCCAGCCATTCCCCCTAATTACTTTAATTTCCTACCCCACCCTTTTTTTCTGTAACTCCTCTGCGTTTTTTGCGATGATGAAAGGTATTTTAATTCCCAAAGAAAAAACAGAGCCTGGGAATCAAAGTGGCTTTTTAGAGCTTCCCGGAATCACTGCGGATGGGGGCTAATAAAATCCTGAGTTACGATGTGCGGCAGGGCCATTCATGGTGATCCCATATGAAACAAACAGGAACTTTTTGTGTACCTGCTGCAGGCAGGGTTCAACCCCAGCCCTTGGAGCTGGCCCTGCTTGGTGACTCTTGCAGCATGAAAAAGTGCTGCTTTTTCAATTCCCCATCCCAGGTGGAGGATCTCCATGCTGGCTTTCTAGGGCATCTCTTGGGTGGCACAGTCATGGCCAACTGGGTGCCCAGTGTATGACATTTGGGTTTTGGCATGGATGGAACTGCGTGGCTGGAGTAAAACCAGCTCACATTCCATGCATTGATAAAGAGGACGCTTCCAGTAGTTCATCCTCCACCCATATCCTGGTGGGTGAGGAGTTGTGCTTTGGAGATGAGACATGAAGGTAAAATAAGGTAAGTCTGTCCGCTGGGGCAGCGTGATGATCCACAAGCTGCCGGGTTACCGTGGGTTGCGGTATCCCCCTTTAATGCAGGAGATTTACAGCACATCAGTTTGCATAATGGCCTTTCCAGAGCCCCAGCGTACAGCCGCACGTGTATGGGAATAGGTTTGCTTGGGAAAAATGTTGTGTTCGACTAAGAGCCCCAGAGGCTACTTTTTTTTTTTTTTTTTTATACTTTAGGACATGATATTTTTCTGCATACTGTTCCCGGTCTGTTGGAAATTTGGCACTGGACAAGGAGCATTACAAGGCTGAGCTGCCTCTCCTGGCATGGAATGGACAAATTCACAGAGCAGAAGGTGCTGGAGGAGGGGTTGACCCCCAAACATGGGCGAAGGCCCTTGTATGATGCCAAAGCCCTCGGCAAATGCTGGTAGCAGAGCAGTGCTCATTGGATGTTTGTGCGTGGGATCTGGGGACAGGGACAGAGACGGACAGCAAGGGGCTGCAGGGCAGGTGCAGGGAGATGTGACATATGTTAACCAGCCCTGAGAAGCCTTTCAACCCTACGTTGTAAAGAAATGCCCATTTTTCTCCCAGTGTTTAATGCATCTTTGTATGGACACTAATTCCTCAAGTATCCACGCTGGGGTTGACTTTTAGTGTGTTTGTCCAGGCAGGCTGCCAGCCAGCGGCTCCGGCACGGCTCCCTGGCTCCGACATTTGTTAGCAGCACTGTAAATCACAGCAGCTCTTTGGTCAAGGTTTGCCTTGACAGAGCAGCGGAGGGGAGAGAAAGAGAGAGGAGACCACAACAAATGCAAAGGGCTTATTTAGGTTGGAGAAGGGCAACTGGCAACAAGGAAGCAGATGGAGACAGTGTGGGAAGTGACCGGCTCCGTGCCCCCTGCTCCCCTCAAGTCCCCTGGTGGCCAACAGAAGGGAGCCCAGAGTTGGTGCTTTGGGAGGCAGTGAGTGTTGGCTGGTCATGGAAAACCCCCTGAGATTTAAAGGTCTCAGGCGGAAGAGTTGTGCAGATAAGGGTGTAATGATGACTCAATAATCCCTTGTGCAGAGCCTCTTTCTGTATTTTGGGAGATGTGTGATGTGGCCCCTCTACAACTGGAGGGGAAGGGGATGACAGAAGGTGGGGGAATGGCTCAGGGCTGTTGGATAAGTAGCATCATCCCAAATTGGCCACCCCACAGCAGCATCTCTCCCCACAGTGTATTTATTTATCCTTTCCTGCCAGCCTTCTCCCTCCCCCCTTTCCCCCAGCTTATTTATGGCTGTCGCCTTTCAGCTCCTGGCCACCGCAGCCTGAACTTGGCCATTGTGCGCAGCCCGTCGCTGAGGCCATCAATCTGTGGGGCCAGCGTGCGGCCCGATAGACGGCCCTCATCACCATCAATTCTCCCCATTGAGGTGTCCCTGTGGGTGTGGGGCAGCTGTGCGTGTGCCACTGGTGGCTCCCAGCATTCAGCATCCATGTTGAATGTCATGGGCTGCTCAGGTGGGTCAGTGAGGTCCTGAGCATGTTCTCCTGAGCAAGGCTGGGACACCTTGGGGAGGTGACCTGCAGGTGCTTGAGGAGCTACCAGGCCAGCTCTCTGCTTGATGCATTTGCCAGGAGCAGAACATGACCTGCAGTCATGCCCTTGCCCATCTCCCTTCCTCTCCTCCCTCCTCCTCCTGGAAAAAAAATTCCAGTGTTGGAGATCCATCTGGAGAAGAGTTTTAAGAGGGGAAGGACATAAATTTCCCTCTGGCTCCCCGACCTTTGCAGAGGGAGAGGAAGTGTCTTCCCTGTGGTGGTGACATCCAGAATGGGGTCCCCCCCTCACTGAGCCAGATGTTTTATAGATCTGCAGAGCTGGACTGTCGGCAGTGAGAGGTGCCCAGAGTTTGCACTGAGGTCAGGGATATTCGGAATGTTCAAAGTCAGCTGCTGCTGTGCTGACCCATGTAACCTCTGCTGAACGAGAGCCCATTTGTGCTTCATGTCCACTTGCTGCAGCCCTCTGGGCTGGTGATGGGCACAATGTGGGCAGTGGGCACTGCAGGCTCCCAGTGCCTGGAAAAATAGCAGGTATAGAGCTGAGTACAGCCTCTACAGCTGCACCTGGTCTCGTCCTCATCAGAGTGGTACCACCTGAAAGCAGTGTGTTTTAAAGCTGAGTCAGCCTAGGCAGCTTGTTTCACATTTCCTGACCTTCTAGTGGGCTGGAGGGTGCTGACCCAGGGTGTGAGGAATTTCCCTGGGTGTGCACCAAGGGCAGGCACAAAGCACCCTGTTCCCAGGCAGAAAGAAGGGGAGCTCCCAGCACTGCAGGTAGGATTGGTCTGGTCTCTGTCTGATAGAACTTTTATCTGAAGGAGGCATTCTGCATGGGAGCAGATCCCCCTTGCTCTGTGCGCACTGGTGCGGGAGGAAGAAGGGAACATGTATCCTCCTCCAGGGGCTGCTGTCACCCATGGCTTCAGCACTCAGTGGGGATTTGTAAGACCCGCCCCTGTCCCCCTGCATGTGTGTGTTCATAACAGGGAGATGCCACTGGCTGCTGTTCTGCAAGCAGCCCTGCACCTGTTTCTCCAGAAGGGTTTAAAGCATAATAAAAGGATATAAATACTGGAGTGTCGCTCACATGGGCAGCTCCTAGCCTTGGCACAGGCTGTTAGCTGTGCTTTTGCGGGTGCCATCATTTGGGATGGCAACTTGAGTGCCTTGGCCACACAGCACTGCAGAGAGATGGCTGAGATCTTTTTTTTTTTTTTTTTTTTTTTTTTT
>PPHD01021547.1:0-13205 GCA_002909625.1 Bambusicola thoracicus | reverse complement strand
TCTAGTGAGTAAACTTCAGCCAGATCTCCTTGCCAGAGACTTGTCACTTCAGTACCTTTGGATCTTTCCTCACTTTAGAGCTAAAAGCAGAAAAACTGTCCAAATTTAGCAAAGCACACACCAAGAAAAACTAAATCATAGTTTAATTGGGTGCCTGTGCTAGATACTTGGCAACACATCGACAAATCTGAGGTCTGAATCTTCAACATCCATACACATCATGAAATCATTCTGCCAGCAGTATGGAGTGAAAAGTGGCTATAAAACGCTCCCATATCACAAAGATAATAGCTCACAGCACAGCAGGTACTAAATCCAGCATTAACTACTTATTGCACAGGGGGAACAGGCTAAAAATATCTTTTAAAGAGGAACAGCATGTTTCCAGCCCCATACTGGCCCGCTGCAAGTCAGCTCGCTTACAGTTCTAAGACAACCAGGCAGGAATGGGATGAAGTAAGCCAGCTCCAATCATAAGGAGTAACCTCAAAAGTAGTTATGAGAAAGGAGAGGATAGGAGGTAACCTCAGGTGATCTTCAAGATAGTTTGGGAACAGCATTCCTTTCCATCCAGCAGAGAGAGCGACTGCAATGCAGACACCTGAACTAGATGGGAGGGTGATTTCATAGTCAGGTGTGCACAGTAATGCTCTCTCCCTGGTTTGGACGCTGGCCCCACTCAGACTCAGCCACATCCCTGCAATTAGACGTTGGAAATAATCCTTTTTGACCTCAGTGAATCTATACCATGTGCAAATCTTTGCGGCCAGGTTGCGATCTGCTTGCTGGCATGCTCACCTCATTCCTGGAGATGTGGGAGTGGGAACTAGGAGATTTGGAAAGGACAATTAAAATTCTCCATAGTCAAAAGGCTTACTTTGTTGTTTGCAATTGCTGTAATTACTGTGGAAACATCTCAGACAAAGAGCAGCCAGCCCCACACCACCTGGCTCTCCCAAGCCCCAAGCAGTAAGGCTGAAGCTCACGGCACGCTCTGGGCACTGAGCCTCGCTTGCCAGCACACCACAAGCCTGGGGACATGGCTGCAGCTATGCCCTGCTGCCCCCCCAGGTCAGAGGAGATGGATGTGGTCTCTAGACAGATGACTCCTTCATATGAATAATATATGTGCACTCGTTTATAGCAGGTGTTTAATCCGCAAGGGCTTTTCTGGCCAGTAGAAACTCTATCGCATTCTTTCTTCCTTGTCACCGTTATAATACTTCTTAAACGTTGTTTTCCTTTCCCCCATTAAAAGGAAAACATGTCTCAGAAACAGTAGTGGGCTGTTAGGGCTATAAAACAAGTTTGCACAGTCATGTAACACGCTGAGCCGCAAGACACGACAGAGCGTGTTTTATGGGGCAATTAATACTTGCCTTGGGAGCTCTGTGAGGTATGAAGCACCATCAAACACACCCTGGTACATCCGAGCACAACTTGTAAGGCTGCATTTTGAGCCTTGGAAAATAATTATGAATTAGTTGCTGATTTCTAACTTGCACTGGTTAAAGCAGCAACACTCAGCACCAACAGCAGGCAAAGGCATCACCAGCAGATTGGCCTCACCACCAACCCAGCTGCACCCCAAAAGCAGCTCAGTGCAGGGCAATGTCCCCTGTGCCAGGAGCTGCAGCACTGAACAACACAGCAGCATCACAACAGGGAGCAGGAAAGTTGTAGCAGCAGAGGTTGACTGGCAAAGCACAGGGACCATGTTCCTCCCCGCATGTATTACAATGGGAAAAGGACAAATGAAGCGATAAGGCTGAGTTGCAAGCAATACCAGGTCTGCATGAGCAGCTCAGAGCTGGATCCTCACCTGCCATAAATCAGCACCATCCTGCAACACTCATTTTTACGTTGAAACTAACGTCCTGGGCTGTCATGCCTAGAGCCATGACCCTTACAAGCTGATGTTCCAGATTAATCCTCCAGAGCTGTTAACAAATATATACTATTTTTTTCTTAGATCTCCTTTAAATTCTTGGAGCTCGTCTAGATTTCTGCTACTCTTATTTTTTGAAATCTAAAGTATTTTTTTTAAATCACTTTAATACAATGATTCTTTAAAGCATTAGAAACAAGTATTAGAAGGCCTCTGATATGAGAAAACACACTGCACTGTTTCCAATATTTCATTAAATGCAAATGATTTTTTCCCCTTGAAAGACAATTTGATGATTATGAGTGACAATACAAAAATGTTAACATGCCCACTGTAGCCGTACCTACCACCTGTAAGTTGACCAAGTCCTTCCCTAAATTAGTATTTTATCAGGGACCTCATATTCAAAGTGAAGGTAGGTTGCAATGTAGTTCTTTTCAGCAGCTCTGCTTTCTTGGCTGGTTGCAAGAATTTTGTGCAGCATGCGTTACTGCAAATGCTCTTATGCCAAAATAAGTAGATACAGAGGTGCAAAACCAAAGAACCTGCTCATAAGAACGTATTCTTTTGTTTCTCTCTTAAACTGGAGATTTAATACCACCAATCCCACTGTTGAAAGGAATGTTTGGGAGAAGCTGCTAATAACATTTCTTACTTTTTTCTTATCAAAGGAGCCTTAAAAATAGAGACTGCTGAATTTCTTCATGGCTGCATTCACAACTTGGTTTGTGAACTACGATGTGTGCAAATGACAGCTCCTGATACCTTTGTTTTTGTTCTGTCACATACTTCAGGAAAAGTTTCCTAAGAGCTACCTGCAACTCTGACCTATCACGCTACATACAAGTAGCTGTACAGCTCGTTAAAGTACAGCAGAGCAAACAAAAAGTGAAAGTTTATATTACTGTGTCAATCCATAAAAGTGAGATCTACTTTTCCAAAGAGAATAAGGTGAGGAGGGTTTGGGGAACCTCCAGTTCCCACCATGATGCCACTCGGCAGTCTTCCCAGGGAGTCCCTCCCAGGACTGGCTATGCTTTCAGTACTTAGAATTCAGTACTGACCAGCTGTTCTTTCTTATTTCTACTGAACTTCTAATGAGAATGCCTCAAACATCAATAGAAAATGCACCAAGGGGTAATATTACAGTAGCACAGGCAGAACTTAAAATGTGGCAGTCTCTTGTGCTAAGTTCTCTCAATATCCATTTGAAGATAGGATGCTAGAGATGTTTGCTTTTAGTCCTTTTATTTAACCACTCCTCATCTTTATCTTATTTGAGGCTTGTACACTGACCTCTACAAGTAATAGCAAGGTTACAAAGAGAGCGGGAGCTCCCAAATATAGGTATTTATCTCCATTAATCTGCCAGAACTGCTCACCAGTCATGGTCCCATTAAATAGATGTCAGAGAACATCAATTTCTTTGATTTCTGAGATCCAATTAAAACATAAGAAGTAGGCATAACAATTACAGTACTTTACGTAATAACTTTGCATCTCCATTCCTCCCGCATCCTATTAAACATTTTAGCACCTATTAGGGATGACACGCTATGTTCTAAGGAGGTCAAAAACTTAAAGGAATCCATCCAGAAGTCCAAGAGTACTGAAAACACTGGTGGCATTTGACATAATTTATAGTGCTAAAGAGCTGGGGAACAGGAAAAGGTTGATGTAGTAATAACATTAGCAGGAACTATACAGTCCATGCAAGGCAGCGCTAAATAAAGTGCCAATCAATAGCTCTTTTATTAGCAGGTACAATCAATGTACAGCAGGCAGGCCTGGCCAATTAAGCTTATCGACTGACCAAAGAGTAGCAGGAAGCATTCTTTCCTCGGTTTTGTTTTCCTTTCTGTAAGTGAGAAACGAGTTCCAGTTTTATCACTGGATTCCCACCAAGGCATCTCCAGGAGTTCCTGTGGAGTGGAAGTGCTGACAAAAAGCAGGCAGGAGCTATCTTGGTATCCTTTAACCTCAGGTCAGCCACCAGAGCTCACGTAGTCAAGGGTCACTTACAGAGTAACTTTTTTTTCCTAGTGACTGTATGAAGTAAAGAATGTTTGAGATGAAGAGGAGAGAATCGGTAAGGGAAGCAAGCAAAGCCACCTAGCAAGGCTTAACTATTAACAGCCCTGAAAGTCCCAGGGAAGTGAAGCCTATCTGTTTCCATTTCATGTATTCAGCGTATAAACTCGGTAAAATTCCAAGTGTAGAGCAACTCGAGCACTTTCCTTGGAAGACAAAACACCAAAACTACAGCTTCAGTAAAAATTAAACTGAATTTCCATCCCACATTGTAAAGCCTGCTGAAAATGACAAGGGCTTTCCTATTCAGCTGTGACTAAGCAGGCAGATGCAAATAGGATATTTATCCCCAGTGCCCCCCTCTCCCCACTCTGATCTCCTCTTCCTCCGTTATCTTTTTCAAAAGGAAAAAGCTCGAAGAACCGATAAGCTGTGGGTTCTCAGTGCGATCAAACAAACACTGTGCAGTGGTCACAAAAAAGAAAACACGTTGTAGGAACAAACGGTAAAGATGTTTGACGAAGAATCACATCCAAAATTAGCAACCCCAATGCCAATTTCCCACTGATGGAAACTGGCTTGGATGGCTGGGGCCCGGCATCCCAGCAGGCAGCAAACACCATCCATCCCTGCAGTCAGGAAGGCTACATCAATCTGCTCTTCCAGGGTTTGATCCTTCAGCTTGTTATTGGAAGTCAGTGAATACAGCCCAGTTCACCAGGCTTATATCCCTCAAAGTCTGGCACATTCAGAGCTTCAGTTATTAACACCTTAAAAAAGCTGAGGGGAGGAAGGGCATTCTCAGCATGTTTGACCACAGGCAGATAGGCCCTGCAGGATAGGTCAGTTTTCAGCTTCATATCAAGCAGCTCCCTCAGCTGTATCCAATTCAGAAAATATTTTAGCAATCTGCAAAAGCTGCCTTAAATGTCAAACAATCCACTGCTCTGGGGTAAGTATCCCACTTGTTGTATTTATTCTGTTTGCTGGCATTATTTGCTTGCAGATGATAATACACAGGCCTAAAGAAAGCAAACCAAATAACTTCATATCCTATCTAAGCATCACAAGCCCAGTCTTTGATGCAACTCAGAACAGCTCAGACTGCATCGATGGCACCGGTTGTATGATCCTGCTTTCAGTGCATGGCCTCTGCTAAAATTCACCATAGACCATAGTGGCACAAGTTACCCTTCACTAGAGAAGCCAACCTAGCAGTAACCCGGCTTTGTTCACCACCCTTCACGAGACATGAAATTCCATAACTCCTGGCCCACTGTATTATGACCATGAAACACAAAGTGCCACAAAGCAAGAGTGAAAAACAAAGCAGATATTTCACAGAAGCACAGAATCAGATGGATTAGAAGGCACCTCTGGAGATCCCCTAGCTCAACCTCACTGCTAAAGCATGTTCCCCACAGCAGGTTGCACAGGAAAGTGTCCAGGCAGTTTTGGTATATCTTGAGAGAAGGAGATCCCACAGCATCCCTGTACACCTAATTCCAGTTTCCATTCGGCTTTCTTACATGGCAGCTCACAGAAGGTGATGGAAGACAGCAGTGACAACCATGAGCAGTATAAACCAGCTGACTTTTTCAGAAGCATTTCACACTCAGCCCTATGGTTCAGCTTTCCATGAGCTCAGAGGCCACAGGGCTTCCAAAGAAAAGTAAATCACACTATTGCTTTTGGTTGAAGAAATAGCTTAAAGACAAACTGAGAAACAGTCTCAGCTATTTTGTTCACAAAACAGAATTTTGTTCAAGATCCCCTTATTTAATCCAGTGTGGCTACCAGGCTCAAAGAGTTCAGCTTGACTTTCAGATAGAGGTGGTTTTCTCTCTGAAATGCCCCTGCAAGTGACAGTTCAGGCCCACATTCTGTTCTGAAACCAGGACAAGGTTTATAGTCACTATTCAGCACATCTGAACATGGCTTTACTTCAACACTGCACTGTGCACATCCAAGCACTACAATACAAATCTAGACACAACTATCTCTGGAAAGCCACAAGTGCAGGGGACAGGCAGTCCCAAACTTCACCCACCTCTCAGAGCTGCCCAATACTGCTTCTTTCTTGCTCCGCACACGGTCACATTGGTGGTGGAGACATCAAGCCAAGCCACCTCATGGCTTCATTTGCCACTGCTGGTCTCTCCTGTCCTCAGAGCTGGAGCTCGTTCCTCCACAATAGTATCTGTAATGCAGAAGACATCCATTGATTTGGTTGAAATCTAAACTAAGCTGAATTGAGATAAATTAAGTCAAAGTCTTTGTGAAGCTAAAGCCTGCAATGAGATGCAGGGGAATTTCTGTCTTCCAAGCTTTTGAAACAAATCACACCTCGGGGTCTTGGTGTGCTGTTATTGTTTTGAGGCTCCAAGGCTGAGCAAGTTATGACTCAAACTACCAGGACAGTCATCCTGGTGCTCCCTTGTAAATTTACAGGTTAGTCAGGGCTCTTCTTCATTTGTGGCAGCGTTGCTTGGTTACAAACCCAACTGTAGACATTGAAGTATGAAGAAGCTAACATCTACTGAGCAGGAAGAGTCAGTTTTGGTGGTAAGCAAGGCTTGGTAACATTACTGAGCAAGTGGGAGTTGAAGGCATAGCTCAGGTTTGCAGAGATGGCTGAAATACAGCCCATACAGTGCTAGAAACATCTTCAGAATTCCATTTTAAAAATCAACCCTTTAGCCAAGAAGCAGCAAGTTCTAAGATGCAGGACTACAACTTCCCGCTCAACACACTCTCAAGTAGAATCCTTAAAGCAAAAGTGGGACACGCTACAAATCCCACTTGGATGCTCAGCAAAATCACTTTGAAATTCCCTTTTTATGAATCCATTTTAGTAGAGAGAAGAAAACGAAGAATCCAAAGCTTCTCATGAAGGCCCTCCTGTGAGCACAGAGGTGGTGCCCACTGCAAAACTCCTGATGCTCCCTGCACCTCTTTTCCCTTTGTGCTCCTTTCTCAGTGGCACAACAGATTGCAGCAGTTTGTTTTTTTAAGGGTTTTTATTTTCTGATTTCAGTTTTTCATGTACCATTTGACTTCGACCCAATACCTTTCTCCGGCAAAGAGCAGACATTATGCTAAGTCTAATTATCAAGGGCTGAAACCCAGCAAGCAAGCAATCAATCATTTAGTGACACGCTCATGCTTTCACTGATTTGAAAAAATATTTTTTTGTGGTTATTGAAAAAAGAAAAACTGTCAGAGACAAAAACAGAGTCACTTACAATGCAGCGTATGAAAATAGCAAGACTGGAGAGAGATGAGTGAAGAATGTTTATTTGTTTTCTCTGAAACCAAACCCAACTCCTTGGCACATGAGCCCAGATATCACCTAAGATGCCTTTTATTGTAAACAATCTTTTTGCTGAGGTTTGCTTTATAATTAAGGGTGATTTGAACTGTCACAAAACTGGCATTCCTAAGCTACTTTTCTGAAGAGTCAAAGTTCTTCAGTTTTCTTTACTTTCCCCCTTTCTCTTCCCCTTTATTTCTTTTTTTTTTTTTTACTGCCAAATAAGTGCTCCAGCAGCTGCATTCCTGGGGAACACTGACATCCAGTGGAGAGCTGGGGTCATCCCCAGAGCCACTGAACTGGACCCCAAGTCAGCAGCTGGGAGAGCAGCAGCCCATAAGCCACAGGTTGCACTGTGAACCAATCTGAGCCTCAGGAACAGCCTGGATGACCTTGAGCTACAACTGTTATTTTGTCTTCTACATTCTCATTAAGGCGATCTCACTTCTCCCCATATTATTTCTAGTGGTTTACTTGTGAAGCTCAGATGTGGGTTGGTTGTTTTTTTTTCTTTTTGGTTGAGGAAATGTTGAAAGAAAAACCTCTTGTGTGCAGCAATTAGCAAATACACCATGCTTGCATCTGTTTTTTTCAGTGATATGGGATGATATGGTTATGTGTTTGGACAGCACTGTATTTCAAATGATAGCAGACAGTCAATGATTAGCATTGTTTTCTTTGGGAGAAACAGAGCCTCTAAGGTCACTCATGTTATCACCTACCATAGAGGCATCTGATAACACCAGCTGGCTCCAGCCACCGCAAGGATGTGCTTGCAAGTTGGCTCAGTAAAAGCCTACCCAAAGGCAAACATGCAGCTTGGGCTGGGAATCAGACCCATAAAGCCCACACTGAGATGTAACCACCTCCTGCCCCCTAGTAACTGCATCATAGATCAACCTCCAGTCCTCATTTTAAGGCAGTGCTTTGTTAGGAGCATAAGGGGTACAGGAACAGTGAACGGACGGCTACAAGAATCAGTGCTGGTAATGCTGCCTCCAAACCACAGTAAGCAACATCCGGAGGAAGAAAACAGTTGTACTGCAAGCTACAAAACAAGAACTGTTTCACACAGAAACATTTGAGGTTTCCAAATGGGTTTTCACTCCACATTGCAATCCAGGACACAGCTTCAGAACATTTCATCCTTCTAATCCCCCAGCATGGCAAATCCACCCCATCACAGCCACAAGCCCAACCGCAAGCCTGATCTGAGAGGGACCAGGTTTTCCAAGTCCCACAGAGAGTAATGGACATGATTGTCCTGGGTTCCCAGGCAAGGTCCCCGTGGCTGCTTTGAGCAAACAGCCCCAGCTTGCTCTCTGCTTTACCACAGACCCCACTTTCATTGGGCAGATCCGTTTTTCATTAAGACTGTTTCATCACAACATTTCCAAAGAACTCTTTGATCAGAAGTTCCCTACTAGCTCCACTCAGGTGCTTTAACCTTCTGGCCAATAAGCCACGCCACGCTCCATTTCAAAACATGTAGTTTTAAACCAGCTCTAAAATGTTTTTTTGTGAAGTTCCTATGGATTTTCACCAGAATAAATGATATCAACTTGTTATATATATTCCTTAGCCTGCAATAACACAAAACAATCCAATTAAAGGGGGCAGTTATCCTTCACGTCCTACTCAGTTTGTGCACTGAGTTGTATCCATCAGTGCCTTACCATTGAGAGCAACACCTCAGGGTGGTCAAACTGCTATCACCTTTGCTTCAGAAGGACTTGAGCACGTGTTTAAAAACAGCAGCAAGGAATGGAGATGCTGCCTTTGGAAGGATGCACCAAGAGCAATGCTAAGGCGAGTCTGTGGTCACGTGCCTGCTGCACCTGAGACAAGAGACCACGCCAAACAGGCAACCTTTTTCTACCAAGGGTCTCTGCTTCAAAGGTGAGCATGAGATACCTGTTCACTTCACTCCTGACAAGAAGATTTATAAATCTCTCTAAAGTTCATGCTATTTTAATCTTTTTTTCAGAAGTATACACACTGTAGTGCTATTAAAGTGCTCCTTTTTCCCCTCTAGCAAACCACCATCCTGTCCTAAGGCAGGATATCTCCTTACTGCCTGTTTGATTTTTGTTACACAGGTTAAGTAAAGAAATACCTTTTTTTTTGTTGTTTGTTTAAAAAAGTTCTTAATGCATCCTTCCAAGGGAAATAATAGGGAATGGCTCTTGTTCCTACAGCTAGCAAACTATGTGGTTTCTTTTATGAGGTAAATGAAAGGAACATACAGAATAATCATTATGGATTTGTATGAAATTACTAGGTATGGAATGCAGTAAATCCCCAAACAAGCTTTAACTATAGCTTGTAAGATATAATAATCAGGTAAAACTGGAGACTTTCCTTTTGTAAGATGCAGTAGAAACCTAATATTTTATCGGAAACCTTGATTTATGTTTAATAGCTCTGCTACCTACTAAAAAAGATCTTGTATTAGCAAATGGGTACAGATCCAGTCCATTAGCTTAGGACAACTGAAAAACTCAAGGGTTTTGTGAACTAATGCAATAAAATATCATTAAACACTGTAGCATGACAAGACAGACAGAAGGTTTGAGTTGAAAGTCAGGAGAAGTGTTTGAAATGAAGTAAAATGTACAATAGATATGTTTAGGTACATCTGGCTTACATTTGCAGTAGGTCGTCAGAGGACCTTAGTGTCTGTGATGTAAATGAATAACAGAGCCCTCAACAATTTAACTGTCATCAGTATAAATGCTTTAACTGGCACAGTAAAGCAAAGCTCTGGGCCTCTTTCTAAATCTCCATAAGCTCCTGGTCTGAATTATAAACTGGGGCTGCATTACCTGAAGATGAAAGCAGCCAGGTCAATTCACTTAAAACCAGAGAATTACCACGGCAAGGCTGTGATGAGCAGCACAGCAGCATGTGTGCGAGTGTGCAGTTGGGGTTTCCATGTACAGCTTCGTGAAGACAAGAGGAGCATCTGACTGGCTGGGCATTGCAAATCCAGATTTGCAAAAGGGAAGGAAATTTGTGTTTTCAGCAAGTCAGCATTTCCAAGCAGTAAGGCCAAAGATAAACCTCCAGAATTAAGTCTCCGCTAAGAGGAAGAATGCTGCTGGTAACTCCTATGCAATGTGCTCTGAGCCCATGGCTTGCAGACAGCTCCCACCAGGCTGCAACTACCACAGTTACAGCCAGGTCAATGAGCCTGACTACATAAGCTCTGCTGCTGCCTTTGGGGCCTTTAACCAAATAGTTTCCTCTCTTCTTACTCTCATTTCCTTACTTATCTTCTGTCAGCCTCGAGATCAGCAATTCTGGGCAGCAGAGGTTATCCCGAGTGCTGTAGGTGTGTGATACAACACACAGGTTCCAAGGCTCCTAAACCAGACAAAACCCAGATACCACTGCTACAAGGCCTGATGAGCTGGAAATATTGAACAACTCTGCTGGGCAAGGGCAACCAAGCTCAGAAAGCTGCAAAAGCAGATTGAGCACACTTACTGCAATGCAGCTCAGTTAGCGTCTCGTCACATAATTTCATCTTGAACCCAGAAGGTTGTTTCCCTCCCCCTTCAACAATTGCATAGGATGTTCTCCTTTATAGTAAATTCCAAACAAATTAATGGATTCCAACATGCACCATCAAATTTATATTTCCTCTTCCACAGAGTCCTACCCCTGTAAGTAATCCTTAAAATTCGTCATGAAGCTTTCAAAACAATTTATGCAAACAAACATCAAGTGGAGCTATTTGTATTGGCAGCACATTTCACTTAACAACCTACAACAAGGAACAGATGGTCGGAGCTCTGGAAACAGCTACAAAGAGAACAGTAGGAGCAAGTCCATCAGAAGCACTTTTTTCCCCCCAATTTTGTGAAGATTACAGACTTGTTCATGTTTATTTCTTTGATTAGGCTGTTATTTTATGTACTCATGAATCCTTCCCTTGCATTTCATGGAATAAATCCCTCAGAATCACATTCCCCAACTGTGCCTCGTTTACAGAAGCACTGTTTTATGAACTGAGCTATCTGTTCCTCACTGATCCGGCATGTTCTGAAGTGGTGGGGAAGGAAGTGAAACAACATGCAGATGTTATGACAAATTTAAGGCAAGTATCTTAACAATTCATATTTGTCTTTACCCCTTCGCCCAGC
The DNA here is from genome assembly GCA_002909625.1 of Bambusicola thoracicus. Classification (NCBI taxonomy): domain Eukaryota; kingdom Metazoa; phylum Chordata; class Aves; order Galliformes; family Phasianidae; genus Bambusicola; species Bambusicola thoracicus. Next base: position 1,825 of record PPHD01021547.1, on the reverse strand, counting down.
TTAGTCTCTATATTAAAGCAGTCAGAAGCAAATAAGCTGCACAGCTGCATCCATCACACACACCATTTGTGCTGTAAGCAACAGGATTCTGAAGAAAAAAATAATCAGTGAAACACCATGAAAGTGAAGCAAAAGGGACTCTGATTCCACTTGTGATGGAATTGTAATGTTTTCCCCTTATCAAATAAGTAAAAGGAAGAACTGTTAGAAGCAGAAGCACTACTCAACTGTACGGATCTTTTAGAAAGAAGCAAGTCTGTCTCTGATGGCCAGTAACGAGGCACAGCTCACTATTACCAACAACACTAAAAATCACTGTCGGGTCCACTAGGATCTGTGCTAAGCTCATGGGCTTCTATCAGTATACCTGCACGAAGACTAAGCCCTGGGCTTAATTCAAATAAATAGGGACAGCAGCTCCACTGCCCAGCTCAGCCTACCACACCATACCTCAAGCAAAAGAACCCCCCAGTGCTGCACAGCGACCAACAAGGGCTGCGATAGTTAAAAACAAAAACAAAAAAGAAAACCAAGAAGTCCTTGACTCCCGGAGAGACAATCATGATGTCTTGAAGCAACAGAAACCTTCCTGAAGGGCATTAACCTGGGTGGGGACAGAGGTCAGCTCAGAAGGGGTTGATTTTGAGAACCGAAACCATGTTAAATCTTAGTGGGGCAAAGCCAAGGACAGCGCAGACTAGTCTGACAGCTTAATAGCACCTTTGAGCATCGCAGTAGAATAAACTTTGTTTGACACACCATGTAATTTCTGTTCTGCTAACGGTATGAAAGTGGTTGGATAGCAGGATGGCTGCAGAGCCGTTTTCACTGGCTGCCTCAGTGAGCCATGGCACCAGTCCTTACAGAGCCTGTGCTTCTGCTGCAACATGCAACACAGCAACATCTAAAGTACTGCTCGGGGATAAGCCCAACACCACAGAACAACATCCTGCCTTACACAGCACCACAGTTTTCTTCTTGGAGTAAACTGCAGTTAGATGCAGCAGCAGAAGCCCACACAGCTAACACAGACACCTTCAATGCAGTGTTTCCCAGAGTTGAGCTGGAGGAAAACAAACTCACAATGAAGCTGAACTAACAGTACTGCTAAGCAAAAGGTGCTTTGGGGAAATCAGGTGGAGCAGGAAACCTGGACAAGTTTTGTCATGCAGGTATTTATCTGAAGTTTTACTTGTAAACAAAAAGTAAAAGTAAACACGAAAGCTGATTTTTTCAGAACTTGAGCTATCTGACTGCAGTTCAAACCAATCTGAGCATAGGTTCACGATCCAACCGGTAACACGATATCCAAACCCAACAATCAGCCTGAAGTTCACTTCAGCTTTCTCCATTTGGAGGATTACAACGAAGCATTTCCTGAGATATCATGCTCTCAGCAGCTAATGGCATGTGACAACCAAGCACTCTTGTATTGACATTCTAGAACTGCAAGCACTTGGCCTCTCCCCTGAGCAGAGTGGTGCAGTGCTGTGAGCCTGCTGTTGGGGCCACACTCTTACTCAATGGATTTCTTTCTATGGTGGCACAGGCAGTCATACAAACCAAGCCATGGGATGAACTCCCAAGGCACCAAGAGAAATAGGTGTCCAACCCCTCTTGCATCTACGGTGCTCTCCCCAGGGGGTCTTCAGAGCTGACCATGTAAAATAGCATCACTCCACTGTTGTGGCTAGAGCAAGCAGTATTAGATGGAAAAATTATGTTGTTACAAAATAAGAAGCAAAATGCAGATCTTACCCGTATCCTGGGCCTGCAGATAGGTTCCCAAAAGGGAGGATCTCCAGAGAGAGATCCTTCCTCCTAG
>PPHD01021546.1:0-13207 GCA_002909625.1 Bambusicola thoracicus | reverse complement strand
GTTGCTGAAGTTTGAATTTGGCCAGGATAGTTAGAGTAACTATGAAAGATACTATGATCAAGAGAACTGGAACCATTGTTTATTCTTGGTGAGGGGAAGAAAATGTGACAAAGGATAATTCCTTTTAGATTAAAGTAATGTCCCTTGATATTTGAATGTAACTTCTTGAAATTCAATACAAGAATGTAATACTTATAGTGTGTAACTCCAAAGAGACATGAACCAAATTTTCTTGCAAGATTATGCAGTATTTACAGTTACAATTGAAAAGCTGATTGAAAAGTATGGAAACCAAAACCAATTAAAAATTAACATAACAATTGTCAATATTATTAGTGTACCTAATAAACTACAGTGAATGTAGTAAGGACTGTTGCTATTATAAATACTCTTAATGCAATTCTAATGTAGGTGCCATGGATCATTTCCCTCAGTACATGATTAACCCCTCATCTTAGTCATCTAAACAACTTCAAAACTACTCAAGTGTTACTCATAAATCTTCTAAGTGATCTCTAATATTTTCTTGGCTCTTAAAATCAGCTTTCAGTTTAAGTAGTAAATCAGATAATTCCAGCTCTTCCTCAAACTTGATCCTTAGTACAGCACTCAGAACTTGTTTGTAAACGTTAATTTCATCTTAATGTATTCTTCACAGTAAATATATTCTTCCCAGAAGGTGCATTTAGTGTTCTTTTGTGAGAATTACCAATATTTAGCTAAGAATCTGATAATATTTAGGTTCATTTTTTTTCCTTTAGTGAATTTTACACAGCATGGTCATCAAGTAAATCTATTAACATAGCTTCATGGATTTTGATTTTTGACACCATCTTTAAAAAAGAAAAAGTATATCTGTTTTTCAGCAATTGACAGGGAAATGTGAAATTTAAAGTTTAACACAGCAGTGCTTCCAACCTTCCAAGACAAATCTTTCATTGTTGTCTTTATTTCCTTAGAAACTAATAAAAGTTTTTTGATTCAAGAAACTTCCCCTACTGATATTGGTTCCATGTGTTAGTGGCTTTTTTTTTTTAGATCAGCGCATTTTAATTACCTAAAATTGCAGGCATTAGTCTGAACTATGCATGCAGAGCAGCTTTTTTTTTGTCAAGAACTACTCTTGATATATGCTTTTTTTTGTATCTTTAAATAGGTGAATACTTCTTATAATCTGTGAAGTGTTCCATGAATTCAAATAGGGTCCATACTTTCTTGTACAAAAGACAAAAACATCTTCTGAATTGTATAAAAAATGATATATTCTACACGTTAACCTGTAGGGCTTTGATTCATCTTTTTTTTTGACAGTTTCCTAAGTTAAAAAAAAAAATTGTGGATGCTTGTGCTCACTTGCTCATGTATATTTTTAAAAATCTTCATAACTAAACATTTTTACCTGACATCCTGAAATTGAAAACTAAAACATGACCTGAAGTGCTGGGCTGCAAGGAATGCCCTGGATACTGGACTTCCATTTTTGTGGCGACAAAGCTCAGTTGAACCATGTTAGGCATGAAGTTATTCACCAGACCAAATTCAATTCTTGAACATGAAAATACCTTTTACTTTCATAAACTTCCTTTTCAAATTGTATCATGCCTTCTAACCTCTGTATTGAGCCTTTATGTGCAAGCAAATATTACTAAACAAAAAACAAACAAACAAAAAAAACTTCTGTTGAGTTTGGCCCATGAAGGGGATTCTAATATAGAAAAAAAAACAAAAACCAACAAAAAGAAAATACAACAAAACAGAAATATTTAGCATAATGTTGTTCAGAAAACATTGCATCTGGAAAGGCTGTTATATTAGACATGGTGCTAGAGGCTAAAGGAGGGCTTCTACAGCCTATGCATGACAGCAGGTGCATATATTCTGGCTTTAAATTGTTGTAGTTGTCTGCTACGGATGAGTTTGAGTTGTCTTTATGAGTAGTTGCTCTAAGGATGAGTTTATCTCAACTGATATTGATATAAGAATTTCATTGTCAAGAGAAATTTTCCTGAAAGAAGAATAGGAAATACTTTCATATAAGTTCAAGAAATTTGTGTAGTACTGTGAAGGAAAGTGAGGGAAAAGCATTTGAAAAGGATCTTCCCCTTTTATCCCCTGAAGAAAATGTTTGAAGAGGGTGCTCTCAGTACAGAGAACAAGCTTATGAAGAGATTTCTTAAGCAAAGTAAAAATGATCAGATTAGAATATCTGTGTTTAAGTGGTTCAGATTGCATTCATATTTCTTGATTCAGTATCATTTAAAGAACATGCTGTATCTGATCTGTGATTTCCTTAGGGCAATATATCACTGAAAAGATGAATACTAAAGTAAAAAATCAGAATTGAACCAAGTAGAAGACTTTAAATATACCTATGTTTAAATAAAATATATTCTAAGAACTCCTTATTCTTCCTTCTTTATTCTTTATTGTCCTTCTTATTCACTGGAATTATCTAATAATGCAACATGCACTTTATTGCTGAAGTATCCTGGATCTGCAGACTAGGGGTAAAGGAAGATTCTACACAACAGGCTGGTTGTGAAATGCCAAAGAGGCAGAATGTGTGAGAGATTTTTTAAAAACCTGAATTAAATTTTCTTTTGTTCCAAACTGTCCATAAAGTGCTTGATAATTTCCCTTTAGTGGTGGGATGGTGTTTGGGTTGGAAGCCTCTCAACTTGTCTTGCAAGCTGTGCTGCTGGGATCCACAGGTTAGGAGCACAGAGTTATTTCCTGTCTGCCTTTCTTCAACTCAAAGATTTCACTTGATCTGGTTCTATTTCTTCTGTAGGAGCAAATCTTCCCCACAGTAACAAGACTCAACAACTATAACCTGTTGTGGAACTCAACATAAGGAAAAGGACTTTTAGGAACTACAAAAATCTTAATGTTGCACATTCTTAGACTAAGGTATCTTCATAAATTTATACAAAATCTCTCTCAATTTCATTGTTTTGTTGTTTCTGTAACACCAAATTAGGAGGTAACTATCTGACTATGTCTGTGTAGTGTTGCTTTCTCCTTCTCATCACCCAAGTTGTTTACCTGATTGAATAAGACTATTCCTTCTTGTGGATGGATCTTGGAAAATAACTAAATTTGCATCCTGCAAGTGTTGTTGGACTAGAAAGGAACTCATGTGCTTCCTGACACCTGGGAACAATGCTGATTTTCTTGGGAAAAAGAGTATAAAGAACGTATGCTCAGGCCTGCAGCTGCCTCTGGATGAGCTGAGTAAAGAGGCATGCAGGTAAATGAGATGATACCATATTTTCTGTTTTCCTAATGCTGCATCCATCCATTTGAATAATGCATTCCTGAGGTTTTCAGATAATGCTGAAAGATGACAGTTTTTCCCCCCAGGGATCGTTTGTAAGGCTGGCTTTAACAATGAGATTATAGCAAGGTTTTGCTGAAAACGTTGCTGGCATTTCATGATATATGTATACACACACACACACAAATGTGTGTGTGTGTGTATATATATATAGTCAAAGAGAGACAGGCTACACAGTTGGTTTGGTTTTCATTTTGTTGTATTTCTTTCAGCATGGAGAGGAGGGCTGTTCCAGCAAAAGCTGAAAGCTGGGTGAGCATCTCTATGAGAGAAGGATTTTTATAGCACTGTGTGATAGAGTGGGTCAGTGGTGTCGCTCAGGGTCAGGAAGAGGGTTGGAGAAGTGTCAGGGAGAAGTGAGCTAATAGAGCCTCTGAGTGACCCTTCTTGAAAGAGGAGAAAGGGCAGAGATCAAAAATTGTATGAAGGGACAGAAGATGAGGGTGGAAGTGTGGACCAGCTTGCGAGTGTGCAGTAGACAGGAAGAGTTGTGAAGAAGCATTTGCTTCTGTCTGACATGGACACTGCCTTCTGTACTGAAAAGAAAACTAGATTTTCTTATTTTTCCATCCCCCAGAAAAGACAAAAAGAAAAAGATAACTTTTGTGTTTGAAAATCTTTCTTTTTCTTGAGAGAACTCTGCAAGAAGGAGATGTAGGCGTGCCTGTCCTGAGGCTTTTGCTTAGGCTGGTTACAGAACAGTCTAGTTTGTGTCCAGTTTACAGAATAAGAGTAGATAAATAGATTTACTGGTGGAAGGCCTAGAAAGAATAGAAAAATTGTTGTGAAAGTATAATAAAATGATGAGAGAAGCAATTAAAAAAAATTGATGAAAAGGAAATTATGGAGACAAAATTAATTTGGGAGACTGCTTCCTGGGTGGTAACTCTTTAAATATAAATTGCACAATTACCCATGAAAGCATTGATTACTTTCATGGAGAGTTAAACTTACAATTTAATAAACAAATACAATCTAGTAAGTCTGTGTTGTTCTAAGTGCAGCCCAACCAGCTGTATTCAGCTTTTATTAATAAATTGTTCCTTGTTATTTCCTTCTCTCCAAGGTTAGAAAGAGGTTCCTTTCATTCTGTAATCTCTGACCAAGTGAAGAATTAAAATACAATTTTTATTTTGAAATACCTAACCTTGGAGCCTGGATCATCAGTGAACTGAATCCTGGGAATTAGACTTTATGGGGAGGGGCTGTAGAAAATCACTTTGTCAGAACTAATGTGAAACTAAGATAAGGCACATGGTAGAACTGCATCCATTTAGGATGTTTTTGGCAATGTAGTTCTTAATGGTTAGAACTTCATTTCTCTGTTGAGAGATATTGGTCATATTTTGTCATGAGAATAATACAATTGTGTCTTTTTTGTTTAGATGAATAAAATAAAACACTGTATTTGCTTTATGCCTATTGTTACCCTGGATAGAAGAAGAGGGATTTTGAAGTTTCCTGGGGCAGAATTATGTCCTCGCTCATTTAATTTTTGGGATTCTGCTTTTTCTTTTAGACAAAAGTTTGTTCATTTCTGTTGACAGGTCTGTTTTGTTGTTGTTGTTGTTGATCTCCTGAAGATTCATCTTCATGTTGAAAATGTACCAAATGTCTTTGAATGTCAGCTCAGTTTTAAATACTTTTCTTCAAGAGAAAGTATAATTACTTCTGTTTAAATCAAAAGCCCTTTGTTAATCTCTAATCTTTTGAGTAACTATTTTCTTTTCATTTGCTTAAAACATAATCTCCTTTCCTGAGTCCTTTCAAAATCTACCTATCATCTAAAGACCTGCATCTCAAACCTAGCAAGGCTCAGATCCTTATCATCTTATCGCAACATAAAGCCTACTATAGCTTTGATGTTTGCCTTCAGTCTTACAAATGTACTAAGACCTCCAAAACATGTCAGTTTGTATACAGTATATGTTAATGAAGTGTATGGTGAGAGATTTTTAAATCTAATAGAAAATTTTCCTCTTTTACTGCAGTAAATATCACTTAAGCTTTATAAGCAGCACAACAGGATTAAGGGTTGGGCTGCTGTTGATTTCTGCATGTTTCCTCCCTATTAATAGAAATGTCCGTTTCTTAAGGAAGCTTGGTGGTTAGACACTTTCACCACAAATAATAAAAAGGAGGAAGGAGCTACAGATATACATTTTTTTCTGATAAAGTTACTTCAAATTGCTATGTGTAGATGTAAATGTTCAGATGAAGCATCTTCTGGACTTGAGCCTTAAAATGGAATTTTTTTTGTAACGATGGTGGTGATATGAGATATATGCTTGACACAGTACTACTAGTTCATTTAACAAAACTCAGTTAATTGAACTCAATTAGACGTACTGACATAGTTTTGCAAATTGATGTACCTTCTTTAACTGGGAAAGGACAGTTGTCCAAACATACAAGCTTTGGAATGACGGTTAAGAATTATTCGCACTTTATACTAGATACTTAACTTGTTAAGCATTCTGAAATTACTTTTTGTGAGTGGTTTTGGTTTGTTTTAGATTCATAGCTTAAAGATTTGCTGATGTTGCATACCTTTGAAGCTCTCTGTGACTATGAAATGTAAGTTTTTACAGTTTCTAGTGCTTGTTCTGTCAAGAGGAGAGATGGCATTTTTTTTTGTTTGTTTGTTATGCTGGTTATCTCCTTGCTATGTTAATGCAAATTGTTGAACTGACCTCCTGTACCTTTCTGAGAAAAAAATAGCACGTTTGCTTGGTGCATTCAGTTTCTTTTAAAAATAACTTTGCTGGTAGAAGGCTGTCTTGTACATCTGAGTATGTTGACTTCCCTCCTACATGAAGGAGAACGAAAAAAATAATTGTTGTTTCAAACACCATTTAGGGAGTGCCTGTCTCTCATGGGAAAGTCCCAAACAAGGTCTACAGAAAGCTATGTTGATCTGTAAAAACAACCCTCCCATGCTGTATCCCCAAAGATGAACATGACTATGGCTGCAGATCATCAGTGGACCATCCAGAACTTTAGAAGCTGAAAGCAAATTGCTGCTTGTGTATTTGCAGGTTGCTACAAGCTCACTGTGTAGCTGTTTTCTTTCTTTATAGACTGGGGAAGGTGACTTTACTAACTGTAGTTAGTGGAATTCCTTTGTTGTGTAAGAAGATAAAATTGGGGAAATAAATGTATTTCATATTCCCATTTCCAAATCAACAGTTCCTTTCTGCTTAGCTGAAAAAGTCCATCACTGGATTTTCAGCAGAGGTCTATTGAGGCTTTGGCTTAACTTACCAAACTACCAAGAAACCACAAACGGTTAAGTATTCCAAAATGCAGGATTGGCAGTATCTGGCTCAGTGAATCTTGGGGAAAGCTTGTGCTTGAGGCAGATACTAAATCAAGGCACTTCTTGTTCAACATCTTGTACTTGTGGACTTTAAATCTGTCAGGTGTCTGTCCTTTAGGAACATCCTGCTTCAGGGTGCTGGGCTGGATGCCAGGAATGCTGAAGCTGGATTCCCACCTGTATCTGGCTTAATAATGCTTTGTCCTTATGTAACACTTCATTTTGTTGTCTCTCACTTTTCTCTCTCCTTTCCACCCCTGCTTTTAGGTTGTTACTGAATCTTGCCAGCAGTAGATAATAGGAACATATTACTGCTCTTTTGGCATCTTAAGATCAGTTCAGATCTCTAGTGTTGTCAGTGCTACCATACTGCTAAAAACAGTTACCTTTGAATTATTATTATTATTTTTCCCTCTATAAGATTTGACATTGTTTGCCTTGTGGTCTGTTCCTAGTGCTAGTACTTCATTTGGAAATTCCTTGGTAAAGTCAGGTAGCTTCTTTTCAGTGAGTTTTTGATGAAATACAAATTGAACTTTACCTGAAATCATGTAGTAAAGTAGCAAAAAGGCAGTCAGTAAGGGATGTACCTGGTATTTTTACAAAGAACTGACTGAAGGAAGAGGCGGTGTGTGTGCAAAAAGCAACTCATTGAGAGAATATGCTTTGCTTCTCACAGAGCCAAAAATGCCAGCTGCTCTCGACAGTTTGATTACACATGCCCAGTAGATGTGGACAAAGATGCTCTGACTGGTTTTGACTAATTGGATTGTGATTTTTAAATTGCAACTCAAAGAATTTTGGAGCTGGATTATCTCAAGTTAGAGACAAATACATAATGTTCTTGTAGGGTATAATGTGCATGTTCTACTGGGGGGAAATATTAAATAATATGTGACTGCTTAGTCTTTGATAAAAGAGGGCTGCCCTTCTGGTGGTCCTTAGAGGTGAGGCTGCAGGCACTACCTGAGATGCTTTCTGTCACAATCATGGTGGTGTCTTTTAAATTTTGAACATTTGAAAATACAAAAAGCTGTTGTAACATTTTGTAGGCAGCTTTTTTGGGGGAAAATCTGACATTTGTCTATGAAATCTTGATAGTAGTAGTTGTAGTATGTATGTTTGAAGAAGACTATGGAGAATAGAAATAATATTGCTGTGTATGGATGCTATGCTGAGTAGCACCAAGAAATGGTGATAGCATGACCCTGTGGGAGAAGTCTGGGTTTTTAACTGAAGACAAATATTGAGGGTATAAAGATCAGGCTTTTTTTCAGTGTTGAAGTTTTCATAGTCTTTTTCATATTTTTCTTTAAGTGCAGATATTTTAAACAAATAACATGATTGTCTTCCTGCATTAAATAAGGTATAGAGACTTGGACAGGTGGTTCTTGCAAGAAGCTCACAGCTTCTACAGGAGGTCTCATATTGGATTAAAATTATTAGAGAGTCTCTTGCTATTTAATTATATTTTTAAAGGAAACACCTTCACTGTAATGTGAATGTGTTGCTTTCATTTTTAAACTTTCACATGGTGTGCTTCTATCTGGCAGATCAGAGCTCTTTATTACCAGAAGTCTTATACTAGGTAGACAGGCAGCATGATCAAATCTACCGATTCAATCTATCCTTTGGTAAAACTATACAGACTGAGTTTTAGGTGATACCTATTGTCATTTAGCAAAACTAACATCTGGTAAAATGGCACATCTTCTTTTCTGTTTTGAATCCCAAGGTCTAGGCATAAGCATTCAGCTTTTTGTGTTTCACTTTAGGACATTATTGATCATTTCCTTCCACATTTTCTGGTATATGTTTCAATGAGGGCAAAACATCAGGATGAAAAGCCACAACTGTTGTGAGAACTCAGAAAGTATTGCATTTTTTTTTCTCTCCTGTGATGTCAAGATGTACCTTGATGAAGTATGCCTGAAAGAAGTAAATGCCAGTGCCACAGGAGTTGATAGGTGAAGTACAACCACGGCCTTGGTTGGAACATGCTGTTCCCATTATTTATGTCAACAGACAGAAAATAACTGCATGGGTTTGGCATTCAGGGAGTACATACTGTGCAAAGAACTTTCCCAAGTTATATACATCAGGTCTTAGACCTTAAACAGTCCCCTTTTCGCAGGCTTGGAAAAATCAAAGCAATCATGCTGTTTGAGCACTGAAAGATGCCAAAGCATCTAACTAGAAGACAAGAGATAAGGATTTTGTGAGTTTAGCGGCATGATGTCCTCGTGTTCAAGTAATGGAAGGCAGCCTTGCAGTAATCAAATTAATGCTTTACCGACCTCAATTAACATTCATTCTGTTCATGACAGGGCTGAATTTTATTCTTCAAGCTTACTAGGTGCATGCTAGGTGAACAGCAGAAAAATGAAAATGACCTTATTTTATCACTTGAATAGCATGAATACCTCAGAGACCACATTTAACTAGATTAGAAGCCTGGAATGAAAAGCTATAGATCCCTGTCTGGTCAGTGGAGAGCTATACTGGGGTGTCCTGAAACACCCTCTGAATGCTTCATTGAATGCAGAGTCCTAGCTCAGCCCAGTGTTAAACACACTTTGCACTTTATATCCACATGTATCTGACCTTACTACATCCAGATTATTATTTTTTTTTTTTCTGCCTGGTGTTTTCTCATAAAAGAGAGATCTGTCTTAATCATAGCACAAGAAAATACAAGGAATTACAGAAATCACAGGTATCACTTTATCTCAGTAATTCATGAGATGCCATACCTAGAAATCACAAAAATCTAACAGCTGTGACTGCAGCCAGATAAAACCCTGAAAAGGAAATCTGATAAGCAGGAAAGGCAGATGAAACTATGACTTTTTGTCAACAGGCATCTCCTTCCTGGAGTGTATCTGGTGTCAAGCTGTCACTTGTCTTGACTTCGGAATGAATAAATGGAGTGAGCTGGTAAAACATTACAAGCTCTGACATCTTTCCTTCCTTAGAAAAATTAGGATAGTGACATAATTCATTATCTGTTCAAACAGGATGTTTTGTCTTTGTCCTCTCTTCCAACCAGACTTTCATCCCTGTCCCCACCCTTCCCACGTTGTATTAGCTTGCAGTGTAAAACTATAAGCTCTAGTGATCAAAAATTCTGCTTCAATACCATGCCCATGAACTACTGTATGAAATAGTCTAGTCCAGGAAATAGGAAATAATGTAAGTGCTAAAAAGATTTTTGAATCAGTAATCTATTTCTGTCTGAAATATCAAGTGAGAGTATTAATGAAGTATAAGTAATCTCGGGAAATTATCAGATTATAACTTTCATGTTGCTGCACAAATAACTCAGTTTTATTTCTAAGTGTTTTTCAATCCTTATATATGTTTTATTCTGCTTTTTATTTAATACTCTGCTGAATAGTTGGAGAAGTGATCACAATTTTTTATCCAGCATCAGTTCATTAAATATCAAAATCTTTAGCTGAAGGCTGCATGAGATCACTGGTAGCCACTGACTCAGAAATATGTGAACTCCTTAATTTTATTTATACGCCAATATTGAAGAGGCACAGTCATTAAAGAGAATCTTGTTGACAGATGTTGATTTGTCTTTCAAAACATTTTCACTCAATATTTTCACTGTACACTTAAAATACATTTTTATGTAGAGACATAGTGAGAGGGATGGAGAAAGTGGACAGAGAAGGGAAGGATTTTACATCAGTCTCTGAAGTAGCCACACCATGGTTCTGCTGTTACCTCCTTCTGAATTGCTTCATAGAAATAGGAGTTCCCTATGACAGAAATCCAGATTCCTTTTTCAGCTAACTAATTTTCTATTAGAGGTACTGAATTCTGGTAAAATTACCATAGCTCTGTGATCATGTTTCAGTTGCTCTACTAGGAAGCTTCAAAGTTAGGCTTTGACTAGAAGATCTAAGACTGAACGACTTGTACTGTGTTTTAGCAGGCTCGGGGTAGAAATTAAGGTTTGGTTTTGGTTTTATTTCTGTGCTATTTTACTGTCAGTCTCATGTGAATTTATATCTATGGGAAAGAAGTGTTGACCGAGTTGTTTTAATAAGTTCAGAAATGCTGAAATGTTTGTTTGATGTAGTGAAATGTTTTGATTTTGTGGTTTTCAGAAGAACTGCATCCAAGATAAGAACAGGTACTTCAGGTACGTAGAGCCTCAGTTCCAGGCTTCCTTTGTGCGTCTTTGTGCACCCTGCGTCTTGGATGAGTTTCCCATGTACCACCAGATGTGTTGTGGGGTGGCTGCCATTATCTTTGGACAGCAACAGTGTTTGTTATTGTTTGTTATCTCTGCAGCATGCAGCATAGTTGGAATTGATTAACGTGCAGACTAGTTCAGTTTTAATCTTTGAAAAATCTGAAAAAATGACTATACATTAAAACCCATTAATATTTACAGAGTAATATTTAATCAGAGTAGTAAAAATTATGTAGAGTTCTAAAACATAATGTAAGATAATCAAAGAAAACTCAAAGAAAATTATGCTATGTAAAGCTAATAGAGAATCCCAGTGTTCATTAGGTGATTTTTTTCTTTTCTTTTTTTTTTTTTTGTTTTTCCCCACTAAACAAAGACACAAGATTTTTAATCTCCCACTACAGAAGACTACATTCAGAATGCCTATAATGACCTTGGCAGCCTGCTTAATGGATAAATGGAGTACTTAGCCGTATCTGGTAATGAAAATGAGGCATGCTTAATTGACTTAGCACCCAACTAATCATCAGTTAATGCAGTCCTGAAATTTGCTAAGTTATTTCATCGTGGAGGGTCAGAGCATTCATGTAGAGAAGGGACAATCTAAACTTTATACCTTAAGCATGGAGCAAATGCAAATGGCAAACAGTAATTAATGTGGCCCAGAGGTTTCAGCTGGTAGCCTGGCCTTTATTCACGCTGTCCTCAGCCATCTGTAAAATGTTTATAATTCTAGTACCAAATTTCATTAGTTGACATCCTGCAGGCAATTCTACTGGAGGACTTGTCAGACTGCTTGCCAAACAGCTCTGTTCTGGGCACGCCAGCATCTTAGATTTTGTTCATTTTATTATTATTTTATATAAGAGAGAGTAGTTTTTGGTCATCACTGTATGAACGTCCCAGAATAGCTTGTTGGCATTTTATTCAAAGTATATTATGAGGTACAGAACCTGACTTGACACCTGCAAATGTTTCTCTCTTGATTTTACATCGCTACATAGACAATGATTCAGAACGGAATGAAGTAATTTATTCTAAAATCTTTCTGCCTCAGCAGGGATTTTTGTATTGCTTACAGGAATTACTTAGTATTCAGAGCCAAAACAGTGATGTTTGAAGAAGAGGCCATCAATTTAGTTCACTGCACAAGGGGTAATCAGTAAAAACTGTACTTTCACTCTTTATGCTCAAAAATGTCTGGTAAACAAAATACTTTGTACAGCAAAAATGTACTCGCTCTATGTTCTGTGAACTGCTTTTTTAAAGCTTTTTTTTTTTCCTTTGAAAATATTAGGTGACTTTCACACATCTTGATCAGAAATAGCAACGGTGATTTTTCTTAGGGTTTCTTGAAAGTATTTAAAAGAGTACAGGGTTAAATGTACCAAATGAAGACTCATAGAATTATCAAGGTCGGAAAAGACCTCTAAGATCACCCAGTCCAACCAGTGACCCATCCCCACCATGCCCACTAACCATGTCCCTCAGTGCCACATCTACACAGCTCTTGAACACCTCAGGGATGGTGACTCCATCACCTCTGTGGGCAGCCTGTCCCAGTGCACCGCCACTCTTTGTGAGAAGTTTTTCCTAATATCCAATCTGAATAATCTGAACCTGAAGAAGTAGGTACGCATCCTGAAGCATCAGGACACTTATTGAGACTGTGATGTCTGGATGTAATGTGGGCCCCTGAACTATTGTCTTGTCCATGATTTTAGCAGCAGATGCCTTTCCATATAAGACATAGCATTTTCTATATGTCTGCCTACGAGGAAGCAGACCTAGAATCTTGCAGCTTTCACAGTTAAATAGATGGGAGTGAGGAAGACGGGGTCCAACCTCTACTTTGGGCCCCTTGCCAGATGTATCTGTCTGTCCCATTTGTCCCTGCAGAGCCACTTGCTTCTCTCCTTTCTCTAAAATCTGGTCATCCTGTCTTGATAAATGAGGGAGAAAAAAATAAAATGTGGAGGAAGGGTATCTTCAATTCTGTCTCCTTCGTAATCTGTTCTCCTGCTTGTTGATGCTGTGTCTGTCTTCAAAATCGTCACAGACATACAATAGAAAAGTGATTTTACCTTTTTTCATATATATCATAGAATGGCCTGGGTTGAAAAGGACCATAATGATCATTGAGTTTCAACCTCACTGCTATGTGCAGGGTGGACAACCACCAGACCAGGCTGCCCAGAGCCACATCCAGCCTGGCCTTGAATGCCTCCAGGGATGGGGCATCCACAACCTCCTTGGGCAACCTGTTCCAGTGCGTCACCATCCTCTGGGTGAAAAACTTCTTCCTAATATCCAACCTAAACCTCCCCTGTCTCAGTTTAAA
>PPHD01021545.1:1443-13207 GCA_002909625.1 Bambusicola thoracicus | reverse complement strand
TATTCTTATTATTATAATATTAGTCATTTTTTATCCTGACTATGCTGAATTCCAGGCAACTGGCTGTTAGTTTGTAGTTAATTTTGTTAATGAAAGTTTGGAATGTTTTGGTTTTCTTGTGATGCAGAACAGGAACAATGGGGAAAGCACTTAAAGTTCAGCTCTTGTTTCTTCTGTATGAGCAAAGGCATGCCCTATCCTTACAGTGCCAGCAGAAATGATAGAATGATTTAGTTTCCAATGGTGCTTTATTTATATCATAAAAAGTTCTGTCCACCACTTCTGTGGAGACACAAAGTGTTTACTGCTGTTAGCAAATTAATACTTTTTCTAAAATATTGTCAATCAGATATCAGTGCCTGCAAGAGCTGTTTATTGCTAGAACTCCGCTGTGCAATTCAACAATTAAATAGCAAAACAACCAAACAGGAAGTATTTATAAGAACAAGGAAAAAGAACAGGTCATTTTAATGCATTTTCTCTTACTCCAAGCTGCTGCTAGTAACTGCATTTCCATTCGATTGCACTGCAGTTCATCTTCCCCTTTCTCGTGTTGTTTCACCAACTTGGTTAATTTTTGCATTTTCATTATGTTCTTCCAAGACAAGTTGATACAGTTTATTTCATTCTTTTTTCTTGAACGGTCTTTTCTTTTTTTTTTTTTTTCTTTTTTTTTTTAAGTTCTTACCTGGAGTGATGAATAGGCATGAAGTCTTCCTCTTTCATACAGCTTTGGTGTTGATTTCTGTATACCTGCATTTTTTTCCCTGTCTGCCTCTACAGGTCTTGAATTCTTGATGAAGTCTTAGTATTGAGAAACTCATGAAAACCTGCTATTTAAAAGAAACTAAAAACATGATTAACCTTTTACTTCAGTCCTTTTTCCTTCAGTTTGTATGTCCATTGATAATAATCCACTGTGTCATTCAAAATTCACATACTTTCCAGATAAAAGATGGTGGATATTGTAATTCTAATTCATAGCTGAGAATATTGAGAGTATGAGCTGTGCGGGTTGTGGCAGTAGCATGGGCTTCAGTCTTGCAGTGGTAAATATGTCAGGAGGAGAATTGTACTGATGATTGCATTGGCTGCAAACTTGGTGATGACGATAAAATAAGTCAGGGAAAACTTATAACTTAAAAACAAATTAGCTTCTTATCATATAATGACACATATTGTCGAGAAGAGTTAATTACTCATCCAGTAGAAACTTCTATGCGAAACTTGATGTTACAACAGTTCGCTTTTCCAAAATGTTTCCATATGATTTTACATTCATGTTTTCTGTTGCACAGGTTAACTCCAGGTGGTCTCTTTTTAGAGGCATGAACATCTTAAATTATTTGTGCAGTCTACATAACTTTTTCAAATTATGCAAGTGATGGGGTTAGCCAATTGCAGATGTGAATACATCCTGTGTGCCAAAAATGTTTGTTCTACACTTTGCTTATTGTAATGGGAAACAGGCAAGAAGTCATCACTGATGTAGCTTTGATCTGTAAAATGAAAAAAAAAGGCTGTTGCTATCTGTGGACTGTAGTATCTAATGGAACTTTCATTTGTCTTTTCATTTATCCTATTCTGAACAGAAGAAAAGTGACTTTGCTATGAAGAATGTTTTGGAAGAGAGCCTCTGTAAAGCTTAATGTTACAGTGCTCCATATAGTAAATAAGTGGTTTAAGAATTGCATCTTGTGGTTGGATTTAACAGTTTCAGTATAAACATCGTACCTGAATCTCCTCGGCTGAGCAGAGAATGTAAGATCATGCTTGAAATACTGCTAACTTCAGTAGTGTTTAGCAATACCTTTTCTTTCTATTAATGAAATTTACTATATTTCTGGGTCATCTGAGCTTATATCTTCTTATATCATCTTATGTCTTCCTTAAGACCTTGTTGAGACCACTGAGGGAATAATACATACCTGTGTATGAAGGGGCAATAAAATAGATTAACACTGAAAAAGCAAAGGGAGCCAAGTCCCTATTTAGCATCTAGATATGAGAATGCAAATTAATGGGCTTCTTTTTTTCCCTTTTTTACTTTTTTTTTTTTTTTTTCAAAACGAGAGTTAATCACTCTACATTGTGGGTGGAAAGTTATGACTCAGAAAATATTTTGTCTGAAGTGAAAGTAACCACAATCCACATTTTTTATTGTTGTTGTTTCTTTGTTTTGTTGTTGTTTTTTATGGAGAGAGCAAGTCTGTCTTTTCCATTTTGTATACTTGCAATTACATATTTATTAGTGTTTTCCAAACTGGCTGTCTAAATGCTTGAGTGGTAATAATCTCCAGATCCCTGAAAATGAAATTCGAAGTACATAAATTTAATAATAATTCGTATTTTCATGTAATGGTCATATCAGATGCTCTTTTGACCACAGATAAGATTTAGATATTCAAGGTAGACCAAGCGATTTTCAAAATCAAAGTGCAGTTATGTTACATTTATGTAGCATGCAAGTATAACCACAGTCTGACCAAAGTTTGACCACAATATCAACGCAGCTTAATTTCTGTGACTGTTCTCTTTGAAGACTGAGGAAGGAAATCGAGTTTCCACCAAATCCCAATGCTCTTGTGGTCTCCCATTTCAATCAGGGATATAAAGTAGAATACAATGGATCCATAGTAAAGACTTTCCCAGGACATTAGAGAGATCGGTAAAAACTGTTTTCATTAGCTGTCTGTAATTAAAGAACACCCTTCATAGAGAGCTTACAATTTAGAGAACTTGTAAGCCTCTACAACTCTCTGAGAATGAGAGTAAAATAGGAATCTCCCCACTGTTGGGGACTGAGGTGATATTTTCAAATAATCGGCTACCTTAAGAAATTGTGTTTTTGTTTTTTGCTGCCTTTTAAGACAAGATGAATATTTTTCTTTTAAAGTTCTTTGAAATTAGTCATCCTGTGATTTCTTTTCATAAGAAAAGAAAGACAGGCAAATTCCTAACATGTGTCATGACCCTCCTCATAATTAGAGCTGTTAGGAAATGCTTACCTCAATTTCCTTGCTTGAGCATGTCAGTTCCTGTAATTTTTTACTTGCAGTTAGCTGTGTGCATCTGCATATGCGTGCGTTCTATTTGGACTGTGTAAAAATTGTTCTTGTTTTGCTTTGCATGGAGTGATGCCACATGCAAGGAGAAAATTTCATGTCTTATTTAGTCTTTAAATGCATATTCATAATCATAAAAGAAAGATGGATAAATATTTTTGTTCCAATTTTTACACATAGAGAATTCCCAGCCATTATGGACAGTGAGAAGAATGATATTACCAACTTGACATCACTTTAGATTTTATAGAAAACCACATATGTGCATAGGAGCTGGCTTTTGTTTGCCTTCTTTTTTTTTTTTTTGTTTTTTTTTTTTTTCTTTTTTTCCTTTTTTCTTTTTTTAGGTACATGTGACATTTCCGAAACTATCGGAGCAACTCTACATTTATGTCCCCTTTCAAATTTGAATTGCTGCATATGCCAGCTGTTTCTCATCCTCCTGATGAAGCAGAACAGTGCTGATAATGCTAATAGAGAAATTGAGGCATATACAAATTTACGGCCAGCTTTTCAAAAGAGCATAGCACCCCAACTGGGGCCAGATTTCAAAAGATCTCTGATCCTATTCAGAAACGAAATAAATAGCCAGATTTTCAAAAGATTTCAGCACTTTGGTAATCTGATCATAAGAAGCAGCTGCTGAGTACATTTGCAAAGCCAGTCAAGAGTAACTAGCTCAATATCACATGAGAAGTATGTGGTAGAGCAGGTAATAGAGCACTCTTCCCATGTCCTAGGGCTCTGTCCAGTTTTTTAGCAAGAAGTTTATCTTCATGTCCTTTGCAAAAGTACTGTATTTAGTGATCATTTCACTAGGAAACTTGACCTATTTCTGTGAGGTGGTAGATTTCAGAATTACAAGTAGGACATATGCTCAAGGTGGATGAAACAATCAAAAATCAAATGCCAATTCATTTTATATTGTCTCTGTGTAATGTTGTCTTAATTAGGTGTAACTTGTAAAAAATGCATCCAGTATTTTCTAAAAACTACATAATGAATTTTTCTCCTTATTTTGTACATAAGCTCTAGGTATTACTTACTCTTAATACCTTGCTCTTTGTTCCTTCTAGTTTGTGTCCTATTCTCCTTTTTTTCATCTCCTATTCTTTTTCTCCTGTGTGCTATCCTGAAGATTTAATTGGCAAGCTTTATTTCACAACTACTTTTAGGAAACTGAGAGGAAATGTAACAGCTCACCCAGCCTCATTACACATTTTGCTTCTGTAGCTGGTATCTCCAACAATCTCGTTGGAGCACAAAGTGGATATGATGATCATGGGATGATTGGTTCTTGAAGTGGAGAGCACTTGCAGAACTGTTTTGTTAAGGTACAATGTTGAGGAGCTGTGATAAGCATCCAGTCTGACTTCTTGCAGACCCCAGACGGAGAATCTCATCCAGTAATTTCTGCATCTGTCTGATTTGCAGGTTTATCTCTTACAGAGGTATCTTGTGTTGATGTAAATCATTTAAATGATAAAAAAATCAACTGCATCCCTGGGCAGATTGTTGCAGTGGTTAATTACTGTCACCATGAAAAACGTGTGCCTCATTTGTAGTCTTCTTTCAGCTTCCAAACACTGGATCTTCGTATGCCTTTTTCACTAGATTAATGAGCTGCCTACTGTCAGAAATCTCTTCCACATGTAGGTATTGTGATCCTCTTAACCTTCTTTTCAGTAACTAAATAAATTGAGCTTTTTTAGTCTTTCACTATAGGGAATGACTTTCTGAAGTCTAATCACTCTTGTAGCTCTTATTTGAGCACTATCCAATTTTCTAACATTTTCAGAATGGAGAAAACCACAGCTAAACACAATATTTCAATAAGTGTCTCAAAAGCCTGAAGTTAAAATTCCAGTATCTATTTCAGTGTGATATTCTCTGGTTTATTCCAGTGGCATATTTAATGTGCATTTTGTTGTAATATCAATGGCTTTCTTTCTTTTTTCTTTTTTTTTTTTTAAACTTCGGGCATTAACATGGATTTCTTTATGGTGTTTCTGACTAAGGACTGAACAATGGCAACAGCAAATTCTCAGTCCTAATTGTGACTGCTGAAAGTTATCCTTGGTTTTTATTTTTTCTCAACAGCAGAGTTATTTCAGTGGGAATAGGCTGTAGTAAAGAGAACTGAACTTAGAGTGCAAGCATCACAAGGTGAGATTGGGGAAGCAATCTAGTAATCTTCTGGGGAATGTGCTTTCACCGTTACGATCTTAAATAGGCCAGAATAGATACAACTTCAGCATTGGCTTACCTGCAGAATTCAGAAGATCTCTGGAAACAAGCATCTGCCCACAAACATGCTACCTGTGGTGCACAGAAACTAGGGCTCTGCAGGAAAAGGAACTCACCTTCTAAAACTGCAAGTTAACTGAAGCCAGAGATTGTATGGAAATAAGAGGAAAAGCTCTTTTGAACCCATACTTCCCTTGATTCATGATTAGAGCTAAATGGACTTAGACTATCTGTGTGGTTTCAGTACAGCTTTCTCTAGCTTTTCCAGGTAATACAGATATGAGTGTTATCTTAAAGAAAAAGTGGCTCCTTTAGAGCCAGGTAGTTTCGTCATGAGTCTAACTAAATTCCAGATTTTGCCATTGACTTTCTTTAGTTTATGTTCTCAAAAGTAAATTCTGTAAGTAACAGACAAAGATTTCAAGTTCTCAGCCATTTTCTTCTGTTAATTGCTTTGGGAGAAATATACTTTACTTTCTTTTTAATCCCTTACAAAAGCTGTCTCCTGAGACTCTTGGGTCAATTGCCTCAACTTTCCAAAGATACAGTCACATTCGGTCAACTTTCCTACCCCAAACAGCAATCTTGGTCAGCTTGGGAGAAACTGCCTTTGTGCTTCAGAAGCATAGGGATTTTGTCCACTCTCAATAATTTGGGCTGATTACTCCATTTCTATCTACAATAAAAAAAAGAGATATAAGAACTTGAAGTCTTCTCTTGTGAAGTATGTGTGCAAGAAGGAAAATCCATGTCTCTGAGACAGCAGTGCTCACTCCTACCCTGCCTGGAATGCTGTTACAGGTAGACTGGATAGTTATTTTACTCTATCTTGATCACTATCTTCCCTCATTTTATGTTAACCAAATGACAGTTTTTCAATTTTCCTTGTACTTGTCCTGATTTCTTCCTCCAAACTGTTACTAGTGTTGGATTATTCATAACAACAGCCCAAACTTAGGAGTGCTTTGGCTTCTTTACACACTTACTTGATGATGTGTTGTCAAAGAATAAATTGGATAAATGCATTTGTTAGCACAACTTCTCCACAGAACTTAAAAAAAGATGCTTTTAGAAAGGGTAAACCTAAATAATGATATATTGTATTAGGAGCAGGGTATGTTAGGTTGAGTTTCTGCAGGTTCTTATTTTTGCTATTAATACAGTATTTCTTTGTATATGTAAATGTATTTTAGTAAGTTACAGTAGAGTTAATAAGAAAGTTGAAATCACTAGAGTCCACTTGTAGTGTATTTTATGCTTCCAATGATTTCATTTAATACCTCTCTTTAGTTTCATACCAATCATTTATACTGACAAAAAAGAAAAAGAAAACAAGGGGCCTGTCATCAATCATTCATTTAATCAAGTAGCAAAAGTAGAAAACTAAACATACTGAGTTAATTATTATTCTGTATGTAATGATTGACAATAATGTTAATTTATTCCATTTTTTAACCTTTGACTGTCAGTGTACTTGGGATTAATAAGCATTGACAAAATGAAAAAAATGCATTTCTGCTAGCTGCTGAAAGTTGTTAATATTGGAGTACTTTCCCCTGAAACTTCCCTGAAGATGTATCAGATCTATTTTGTGCTGTTTTTCACACCTTTTTGTGCCATGTTTCATACCATTTTGGTAATAGCTATTAGTTTACAGACATATGGTCACGAATATTTTATGAATGAAAAGGCTTTCTGGAATATACAGTATTACTTTTTCACATTTATTGGAGATTTGTAATTTGAAGATCTCAAAATACTTTGCACGTGTTATTGCATAGTCTATTTGAAAGCTAACAAAAAGTCAGTGCTGCAGATAGTAACTTGTTATTTGGTCCTTCCGTCAAACAAGATTTCTTCCATATGAATTCTCTTTTCATTCTTCTCAAAGTTTAAGTGGATCCATCCAAAGTGGGGAGAGGATTTTTGGAACACTTTTCAGAATTCCAAAAGCTGCTTTCACTGTCAGCAATACAGGAAGGTCAATTCAACCACTTCTCCCTCATTTATCACCAAATTGTGTCTCTGTGACTTGACAGGTAACTAAAGATTTCAGTTTATCAGTTAGTCCATCTTTTAAAATATATTTGTGTCATGATGCTCGTGCAGGTTAGTATAAGATTGTGCTGTCCTGAACAACACAGGAAGAGAACATTTTGCAGCTGTTTTTGAAATACCTTGTAAAGTTGTGACATCCAAACAAATAGAAGCTATGGTGTATGACATAATTTTCACCTTGTTTGAATGGTGAATCAATGAACAAAATGCTGCATCTAGCAGAGATATGGGTTTATTCAGGCATCTTTCCTGTAAAATTTCAATAACTCTAGTTACATATCTCAAAGAGGAAAAAAGCCTTGCAGTTGAATCTGGCTGTTTTTAATATCTAAACCCACACCTTCAGAATCACTAATAGATATATCTGGATTTTACTGATTTTGCTTAGATATCTTTTTTTTCTGACCTAGCTGTATAGCCAGATCATCCCCAGTTGGCTACCTGTCTTCAAGGGTTTAAAAAGTGAAATCATTTCTTCCGCTCACAAAATATGTGCTATGTAGCTCCTTTGCATTTCTTTTTTAAGGAATTATGGAGGATAGAGATTATATTTTTCCATACACTGGTTGTCAGGTACTAAACATACCCAAAAAAAACAAAAAAAGAAATTGTCACCTTGAAGAAAAATTAGAAGAGATACAGAGATTCAGAGTATACAAAAATCAGTTTTTGGCATGGTGTGTAGTGTCAGTCTTTTGGAGTGGTTTTCCTGGTTTTGTCAGGGACTTACTGGGAGACCAGAGACCCCAGGGACAAGAATATCTGGCAATTTTATGGTCTTCAGATAGCCTGCTCTTCTGCTGGACTTACAGTGGGTCAGGCCTAGGAAGGGGGTGGTAGGGCTGCCTGCGGCGTTGCAGATCCCGATGAGCTTTGCATGGTGGTCACAGCACAGCCTTGCTGGTGAGAATGCATATGAGAAGTCTCCAGCTTTCCCATAGCAGTAATTGCCAAAGCAATTTGCAAGCTATAGAGCTATTAGGGAGGGTGGGCCTGGAGAATATCGCAACTGCTAATCTGTAAGCAGAAATAACTACAGAGGAATAAAAAGAACTGCTATGACTGCCCATATCTTGACTGTGAGAATCTTCTTGTTCTATATTCCCTCATATGCAAGCTCTGTCTTTAAGTTTCTCAAATTTTACTCTGTGGGAGAACAATGAAGTTTCTGACCCAAGTCACACTGAATTGTGTGTATTTTCAGTAAATACACTCTCAATTAAGATTTATCCAATAAAAAGAATATTAAAAAAAAAAAAAAGTTTAGCATTATTTTTTCCTCTTTGTTGATTTACTAAGCCAAAAAGGCAAGACACCTGACTTTATCACAGAGGTGAAAATTGAGTGAACAACTGCAAACATCTTTGAAAGCAACCCACTTAATTCTTGGTTCTGCAGTGGAATATTTCCCCTACCCCTTCCCTGGGCTGAGCACAATCCCACCTTTTGTATATGACAACTTCATGTTTATTAGCAGCTGTTTTCTCCTAGCTAAGCTTGACAAAATCTTAAGATTAGAACAACTGCATTATTCTGACTTTCCTTTTCCTTGGAAGGAGAGACCTGGAAATATCAGTAGACTCATTCCTGATGTCCCATTCCATATCTGCTCTCTGAGCATTTGCGCTGGCTCTCTCTGGACTAACTAGTGCTGGAGAAAGTTGGTTCCCTCTGAGAGGGAGGTTATACTGTTGTAGATCAGCATCCAGCTAGCTGTCAGCACCTTTCATAGGAATTTTATTCTTGTCTTGATTTTATTTTAAAACAGACATTCTAGAAAATACAAGTCTCTCCCACTGAAGAAATTATGCTTATTTTAAGAAGACAGTGTCCATTTTTCATTCTTTTACATTTCTATCCTATAAAAACTCATAATTAACATCATATTTCAAATTAGGTTTTAATTTTTAGAACAAGTTTGACATACAAAGTTTGCAAAATAGTATAATTTATTTACCTGAGAATTGTAGCCAGTCTTTAATTTTGCTGTAGTATAATGTCATTAAGGCAAATTTGGCAATTTAAATGAATGTCACACCAAGACCTATTTCTATTTTTAGAATTCATAAAATTAACTGGAGAATATGTTGTAATACCATGTCTAACTGTATTGACATTCTATACTGATAGCTAATTTTAGGTTAAATGACTTAGTAGTTAGTTGTCAGACTATGAATTTTTGTAAAAATAATGATCTAATTGTAGTATCAGTAAATCTAAATTTGACAGTTTCTCAGCTCAGTACCTGAATATTTCCTTAAGCAAAAAAAAATGTGGTTTTTTTAATGTTTGAAACGCACATTGTCAGCAAGAGTAGACTGAAATGTTTTTTAATGTAATTTCTTTTATTTCCAATTTAAATGCTCCAGACATTCCTATCTTATATAGCATTTACTAAGTATTTGAATTATATTTTCCTTTGTATTTTACTGGGCAGCTTATGTACTCAGAGCATCACCTAAGTACAAATAACACATTCTTGACTGAATAATGATGTATGTTGAATGTTACTTTTTTTGTCTTATAAATGGATGGTAATTTACACAGCTGTGGGTATGGGATGTTTCAATCCCAGACCATGTTGTAAGAAAAATTGAATGACAGTGAGCAAAACAGCAGTAATTATAAAACTAATTACTAAATGCTGATGATGCCCATAGGCTTTGCATAACTAAAATTAGAAAAGGAAATTGCTTTCGGCTTCAGAGAGGCAACATGCTAGTTATTTCACTGTTTCAGTCAAAATGGAACATGGTGTGTAAAGTTCAATCAGGAAAAAAACACATTAGTTTATGCACTTTTTTTTTTTTTTTACTTGGAGATGTTAAGGAATTCATCCGTTTTGTCTTTTAGTATAAATCTATCTGTAACAGAAATCAAGAATAGTGACATGAAGCTACTTGTTGAACATCTTTCTATATATAGTTTTACAAGGCCCAATTTAACACTGAATTACTTCAGCTTTATGCTGAAGTCAAAGAACTTACATGAATATGAAAAGGAAGTGTATCCTGTCATGTAGGCTCATATCAAATGAATGTTTGGGATAAAAACAGCAGATCAGATTTCAAAATTGCCTCAGCTGAGTTTCAGCTCTTGTGTACCCTGAGTAGCTGAGGACTATATTCATACGCTACACATATATGAGATCTTTCCAGGGCTAGATCTGCTGAAACAAATCTTAATGACTACTTTGACTACCGTATATATTGATATATATTTTTATTTATTCCTATATTGCATATACGTTATTGCATACCTGTGTTTAGATACATGCATAAAATATTTCAATGGGACATACGTATGTTAATACATCAGTTTAATGTGCCTTGTGTAAGAGTGTGATATACATTTCAGTGTGTATTTTGTGGAATACTGAATTCATGTTTTTTCCTGCTAAAAGAGAATTGCACGTGCATTTATGGCACACTATAAATACAGGTAAAAAAGGGTTGAAATATTGATCAGCTCATGAGCTAAAAAACTATTAGTGACATAAAGGCAAAGCAGTGACAATTCAAGAAGCATACAAGGATTACCTTTTGTTAGACTCAGCTTAACGTTTTGAATCTATGCTGTTGATTCATACAAAATTATATGGACGTTATGGGATTTACTGATTTGTGGGGAGTGGAGAGAAAGCTTTGCCAGTGTGTGTTTTTGAATTTCATTTCTTAGTTTTTCTTCTACTTTTTTTAGTAGAGATGTGAAATGTTTATTCTTGTCCTGTATAGGTAACTGATGGGCAATTTATCAAAGATTTGAAAGGAATGCTCTTTGCATTTGACATATGTCAAACAAAAAACCTCCAAGTTTAAATATGCATTTTTAATTTCAAATTAGTTCAAATACATCTGGGTTTAAGTCATTTCTCATTTTTAGGTTTTATGATCAATCTTTGATCCAAGTGATTTTACAATCACATATCTCACTAAATTTTCTCTTATCTGGCAATTACGCAGAAATCTTAGTGAAATATTTTGACATTCATAGGAAAATATAATTTAACTGTAGTGGAGTCATACAGTATGTTTCAAAAATATAAATTTTACAATAAGAATTTATTTTTAATGTGATCCACTGGGTTATTTTTCAAATACAGATAATCTGAAATTGAAGCATCACATATTAACATAAAGAATAGAGAGAGAATTTTTGTTTGACATATCTGATATGGTAGAATCAAATTTTGCAATCCTTATTTTGACAAAATGCTCACATTTAGAGGCAAATTTCTGCATAGTTGTCAGGAGCAGATTGTAACGGTTCTCATGTACTGTTTCTATATATATGACACATAAAATTCCCATCCAGCTTTGTAAAAAAGGCTTAAAGGGATATTGAAGAAAACTACACCTCTCACACCTTTTCACCTTTCTTTTTTTTTTTTTTTT
>PPHD01021541.1:0-13209 GCA_002909625.1 Bambusicola thoracicus | reverse complement strand
AAAAGAATAGCCAGGCTACATTGGCTTTATCTGCATGCACATCATATCTTTGTAAGTTATGTCAGTCTTGATTACATCTTTTGTAAACTAAGTTCAGCTCTTTTCTGAATCAGTGTCGTGTTGGTGTAGTGGGCTAACCTTGGCAAGCAGCAAAGCATCTCACAGTTGTTTGCACACTTCCTCGTTCCACCCACAGTAGAGTGAGAGAAGGGGAAATGAAGAATAAAAGTCTGAAAATTTGTGAGTCCAGATACAGTAAAAAAAAGTTTAATGCATGATGGAGAAGTTAAATAAGAGACAAAGGAAATGAAACAAGTGATGCAAAAGCAATCACTTACCAACTCGCATGAATAGACCAATGCCCAGCCAGTTCCTGAGCAAGAGATGCTTAACTCCTAAAGTCGCCTCTCTTCCTCTTTATTACTGAGCATGATGCTGTGTGACATGGAATATCCCTTTGTTCAGCTGAGATCTGCTGTCTCAGCTGTGTCCCCACCCAATCTCTTGTGCATCCTCTGATCTATTCACTGGATGGCCAAAGTGAGAGACAAGGCCTTGGCACTGTGCAAATGCTGTTCAGCAAAGGATAAAAAAATTAGTGTGTTACTGGCATTGTTTCACTTAGAAATCTAAAACACAGCATCATATGAGCCACTATGAAAAAAATTAATACCATCCCAGCCAGATGCAATACTATGCATGCTGCATATTTGGACTTTCCTATATATCTTGTGAGCTGCAGTTCAGGTTTGATACAGTCTTGTCCCATTCCCATGTGTTGTTTAAATTCACATGCTTCTAGGTCTTTACCATGAAAGACATATTTAATTGCCTTTCGTAGCCCGTGGATTGCACCAAAACATCTCTCCTTGAAAGCAAGAAAACATTCATATTCAGAGCCCTTTAAGCCCACCTTTGGGACCATACCACGTTCCCAATCAGCTGAAAGGCCAGCCACCTCCTCTGTGTGTTTTATTCATACAAGTACAGTACTTATGCAGTCCCTTGTGCTTTAGGAAGAGCTGTTTAAACATCTGCACATCCTCAGCTGCCTTAAGATCTCTCATTAAAGCCCTCCTTTGTGCAGTGAAGCCTACAGTCACTGAGAGAATGGCTTGACAGATGAGCATTGGAAACTGCCTGTTCTGATGCTTGTCTGTTCTCTCACTCATGAAATCTAGTCTCACTGAGGCAAAGATTGTCTTTCATTCTGGTCAGTATATGCTCGGTGCCTGATTATGCAGGGTCCCTCCCATGCATGGTGCATGTGTAGCACAAATGACCTCAAGGCTTGTTGCCTGCATCAGCTGCATGCACAGTATGCTTGCTCTAATTGTAGTCAGTGGAAAAATCCTCACAGACAGTTGCACATTCAGAGCCCAAAGTAGGCTGCACCCCTGGAATAGTTTTGATGTCTTGTGTTTGGGTTCTGATTGCTTTCATCAGAACTCCTTTGAGATTACATTGTTTAAGCCTTCTAGCAGTGGCTAGGATCCCCTAGAACACATTTAACAGTAGATTAAACTAAGGAGTACATATGTTCTTGTAACTGAGATTAACACATTTCTTGTAATGATTAAGGAATGCAAACCATAACAATAAGAGTGATGTCTGCTTATATATTCAGTGCTGTTTTTGAAGGTTCTCTTTAATGTCGCTAAGCTATTAGGGCATGATACATATCCAGTCCTTGGAGAAGTCCCTTGTCCTGAGTATTTGTTCTGTAGAAAAGGTGGTTGGAAGGCACCTAGAGGTCATCCTGTCCAGCATCCCATTTGAAGCAAGACTTTTGCCATCACTGGATCAATTTGGCCACTGCTTTGTCTAGCTTGAGCTTGAAATCCCCTAATTTTATTCTCTTGAAATTCTACCACCTCTCAGGGCAGCCTCATCTATCTACTCTTGAAAACTTTTTTCTTAATGCCTCTCCTGAGCCTTCCAGGCTGCAGCTTGTGCCTGTGGTCCTTGTCACATCATCTGCCTATGCATGATAGGTATTCTGATACCTATCATCTTTTATTCTGTTTTCACAGAGCACTTGTGTTGTTTCTTTCTAAGGCATGCCAGAAGAAACATTCATGAGATTGATGTCTTAGCTTTATTTTCCAGCGCAGCCCTGATGTTTCATTAACGCCAAATGTGCCTTGCAAACTTGATAGAAAATAATTTGAGTTAATAGTTGAGAAAATATTTAAGTGCTTGAAGTGCAGCGGCCTTCTCCATACACACAGCCTTGCCTGGGGACCCTAGTACATTTTGCTGTACATCTGCTTATTGTGTCCTGAGCATTTTGTTGAAACGTTTTTAATAGACTGTTGTCCTTTAACAGGTCATGCCTGAATTCTTGGTGTCTGGTTTATGGGGTGGCATTGCTGAGTCTGGGTCTCCTGGGGAGCATTGGTCCCTAGGAGTAGACTAAGGCTGGTGAACATGGGACGGTGAGGTGTTGTGGCTTTGACCTGCACCCTTTTCCCAGCTCTTCATCAAGTGTTGTGGGAGCCCTGGGACCTCCTGAGACCACGGCTGTGGCAGCACTGATGAAAAGCCACTGCTCAGCTCTTGACAGCAGAGCAATGGGACCGTGGACTGTACGCATGCCAGGAGTGCTCTGACTGCTGGGAAATCCCCACAGTATTCCAGGGTGGCCACTGCTAGTGGCACACTACAGATTTGTCACAGATGGGAAGCAGTCACAGAAGGTTTCTCATTCCTTCTGATTTGTATCAAAAACTAACCCCAAAGAGGAACTGCAAATAGGAGGTCACTTTCTGACTCTTCCTCTTTGCTGATGCCCCCCCAGACATATTTAGTAATTAATTGTCAAATGTGTTTCTTGTTAAAATCCACGAGGTGGCACGGTTCACTTGGTTTGCCGCAATAAGGAACGAGCTGAGGACGCCAAAGGAGAAATAGTGACAGAAACTGGCAATCAGGTAAGTTTGTTGTTATGTTTTGTGATGTCCTACCTACTTTTCCTTACTGTATTGCTGAGGATTTTAAAAGTTAATTCATTGCAGCACTCTTGAGACAACCTTTATGGAGTTGGAGGTTTTCTGAAGCTGAATAACATGCTCTTGATTTGCTAAGGATGTCTTTCATGTTTCATGTATGTGGTCCTAATTTTATGCTTACAGACTTTTCTATCTCTTTTTCTTCCAGTATCTTCTTATCTCCTGCTTTCTGTTAGAGATTCTTTTTGCTTCTGCATATATCAATCTACAGTACACCTCCGTAGCTGTCAGTGTTGTTTGGTTAATTATTCTAGAGGGTGTGCTTGTGGAGAAGTGGAGCCAGTGTCTTTGCACATTGGATGAAGATCTGTCTTCATTTTAAGCAGGGCCTTGGCTCTTAAACACAGTATTTTGATTTCAGTAGTAGTGCTTAATGGGTGTCAAACATTGTGAAGACTTTTTATGCTTAGAGATACCTTACTGAATAATTTGTGCTCTTTAGTTTCAGCTCCCAAGTGTGGCACTTCTGCTCTTCAACAGAGGTGAATTAGATCAGTCCTTGTGTAGAAACACTCTCCAACAGTCTAGAAAAACACGATCCCCTGACTATAGTAAGATACAGTTATGAAAGGACTGGTGATTGTGTTACTTCCTTTTCTAGCTGCAGTCAGACAGCCTGGGCAGAGGGGTGAGTTTCATGACCTCTGAGGGTTCCTTCACGTTCTGTGTTCTATCATTTGGTGAAACAAAACTCAAGGCAAATGGTATTCTTTCTCTAAATGCATCACATCTACTGCATACGGAGTTTTGCTAGACTACAAACGTGTAGTTTCTCTAGTCATGAAAGAATATGAGGGCACTGTAGAACTTGTGTATGACCAGGGGTCCTGGGCACTTGTATGGAAAGGAGCATTTGTTCAAGTGTTAGATGAGCTGTACAAGAGGCCCTGCAGGATATGTGCCTGCACTGGGAAGAGTCATTTTTATAGGCAGTCCACAAGAGAATCCTTCTTTCTAAGTGGCCATTCAGAAGCAATCCAGGGAGATAATAAAATGCTTTATCTGCAACTTGACAAGTTACATGCAGACCTGACTTGCTCTTGCTGATTATCTGGACAGAGATCCTGTTGTACTATGTGCCAGAGATTTGTTTCAAGTTTCCACAGCAAAACATGCTGGGGTTCAATGCTGAGAATGGTTATTATTTGGCAGGCACCTGCACCTTGACCTGGAAACTAGGAAGGTATCCTGATTTTCTAAATAGATCTACTCATGGAGATTATATCTCACTTTGAGAATGACTTTACTACCATGAAGGACTTATAGAGAACAGGTCTGTGAGTTCTTTTTTGGAGCCATTGTGACAGTCTTCAACAGATAAGCATTGATTTAGGTCTTTTTCAGTCTCTGAAATCACTTGTAATATTGAACATCTGCCTCCAAATCTCCTACTCTTCTGTTGCAGTAGTTAGTTGTAGTAGCTCTAAAAGTAGAAGGCTCTTAGAGATGTATCTGGTTAGAACCTACAGAAGTGTCAATTTTTTTGTTGAGAAATGAGCATTATGATGAGAAAATTCTGAGCTATTTCAAACGAGGAGCTGAAATCCAGTGGCTAAAGAGAAGACAAGTGTTTTTATCTTCGAAGAAGCAGAATTGTAGATTGGGAATGATGCCTTGTAATTTTCCCAGCTTCTTCTCTTATCTCTTTTGCTTGTGTAATGAGTATTTAAAGAAACAGTTTGAAAAAAGAGGTCCTTTAGTGATTATTTGGCTTTTTTTTCACGGGAACACATCCTCTGCATAATTATCTTAGAAGTACCTTTCCTGGGGTACGTCATAAGACTGTCTGTAGTATGTCTTCGAGACTAAGCATTGTGCAGAAGAGTAGGATTTGCAGTGCCTTCTGTACACTGATACATGCTACTGTGCTTATACTAAGTAGAGCAGACATTTACAAAAGCAAGAGAATTGCCTTTAACAAGGACTAAAAGGTTTTAGATGTTTTGGAGAGAGGAAGTATTTTAGCTTTAGTGGGTTGGAACTTTGCTCTCATGTCAAGCTTTTCCTTTTTTTTTTTTTTTACTGTGTTCACATCCCTGCCCATAGCATTTCAAAACAAGGGTCAACCAAAAGGGACATGGCAATTCATGCAGCACTTAGTGTGGAAGGGGGTTGCAGAAAGCGTTCAACACTCTGCTTAAAAATAGTGGCGTGGGCACAGTGATGTGCCTGGAAGTGTGCTCTTCTGCCCTGCTCCAGAGGAATGATTTATGGGTGCTGTGCTGCAGGAAGTGACTGGTAATTCTCCCTAAGCCTGGAGCATAGCACTGTGAGGTCCTCATCTGTTGGGCTCCGCTGTGGCCAAGGTGCTGGGCCACCAGATGAAGCATCTGCTGGACATGGAGCAAGCTGCATAGCCTTAGGAGGAGAAAACAGGAGGTGGACAGGGTCTTTGCAAAGAGCAGAAGGGCACAAACCCCGCTTATGCGGAAGGGTGGGCAGCTATGGCCTATCCTCATATAAGTAAATGCATGGAAACTCCTAAGCTGGGGAAGACTGGGCGTTTGTGAATGCTGGCAGTAGAAGGCAGGATTGTTCTCAGCCTGCAGATGTTCATTTACAGGATAGGTATAGTGCCATGGTAACAGATGGGGAAGAACAATCTCTGTCAGGGGAGGCTCTGAAGCCAGCTGTTGGCACCAGGAGGAAGGGTGGGTGAAAATGAATGGAGGCTCCCTCAGAATGACGTGGAGGCATCTGCCTGCTGTCTCGATGATGTCTTGAGAAATTTGTCACTTGCTGATGTGGTTTGAACTGGTGAAAATTAAGATGGGTAGAATACTGTTTGGGCCATTAGGCTGAAAAAGGAGCAGAAAAACAATACAGAGCTGATCTGATGAGCAGTTATTACTGGCATCCTTCATGGGTCAATTTTGGGGCAAGAGTTTAATGCCTCTATTGACAATCTGGACAAACAGATCAAGTATAATCTTTGTCAAATTGCACATAACCTCTATTTGAGCTGGAGAGTAAAGGTGCTGTTCAGAGAAGCTTAACAGGTGGGAAAATGGACAGACATGAACCTCATCAAGCTCACCAAGAGCAACCCTGTCTAGGAGTGCAGTAATCCCACAGAGTAGTATGGCCTAGAACAGGCTGACTAGAAAACAGCTCTACAGAAAAGGGCTTGGGTTTAATGACATGACCCTGAGCAAGCAGTGTGCCCTGAGGCAAGAAAGGCCAAATGTACCCTGGGGTGTATAACCAAGTGTAGCCAGAAGGTTGAGAGAAGTGCTGAGCCCTTGTGAGACCACAGCAGGACACTTATGTCCAGTTTGGGCCTCCTGGAACAAGGAAGTCTTTGATGTCCTGGAGCAAGGCCAGACTGCCAAAGTTACGAAGGAATGTGGGGAAGAGGTTGAAAGGGTTGGTTTCTCTCAGTGTTGAGAAGGCTGAGGTCTACAGCCTTATTACTGTGGTATGCAGCTTGCAAACCTGACTGTTGACTGGGTTTTACCTTGCAGTGCTGTATCCATGCTGTATGATGCAGCACTGCTTTAGCAGTGCATGAAACAGATAGACTTTCTGTGCCAGATTGCTGGACAGAGATGAAAGCTGGGGTCCTTTCAACCACACATTAAGCATTAGAAGGTCATAGTTCAGGGGCAGGTGAATTGAATGACAAAAGATGTTTCAAGGAAAATAGTTTGATTTCCCAGTGTTGCTTCTTAGCCATATGTGTTTCAGATATGTTCTGGAGATATTTTTTCATACGACTAGAATAGCTTTTTAACTAGACAGGCCTTAACAGTGGACAGGACCTATTCACTATCCATGTTGATTGTAACTTATTTTTCTTCATTTAGAGTATCTTCTTGCATATTGTGGATATTTCTAACCCCAAAGAAATCTGGAAGTTTGCTGAAAAGTTCAAAAATAAACATAAATTGAATGTGCTGGTAAGTTTGCATACTTAAATCATGTGTCTACCTTTGGAGTGCCCGTCCTCTGAACTTATCCAACAGACAGTCCAGATTTTGCAATTCTGTGCTTAATGTTCTCTCAGTATTGCTACAGAAGTCTCCATGGTCCATTTGCTTTTGTCCATTCTCGGTTCACATACACAGATATGATACAAAAAAAAGAGAAGTGCAGTAATTTTTATGTTGCATCTTTAGAAGTTCTCACTACAGGTTTTCTGTTTGGCTTTTATTACTGATAACTTTGTGGCCTTCGGGTTGCATATTCAAGCTATGCATATTTCCCTAAATGAAAATATGGCAGAGAATGATGCCTCCCTCGTGTAGTCCAACCCACCCTGCCATTGGCAGGACACCTTCCACTAGATCAGGCTGCCTGGGGCTCCATCTAGCCTGGCCTTGAGCACCTCTAGGGATAGGGCATCCACAGCTTCTCTGGGCTGCCTGTTTCAGTTCCTTACCACCCTCACAGTGACAGGGGAACGTCTCAGACGTCTTGAGCTGGTCTCAGTCAACTTTCTTCCTAATATCTAACATAAATTTCCCCTCCTTTAGTTTAAAGCCATTACTTATCATACTCCTTGAAGCCTTCTTGTCTCGAGGCTGAGGTGCCCCAAATCTCTCAGCCTGGCTTCACGGGAGAGGTGCTGCAGAGAGTGAATTTTCTCTAGTAGAGAAATGTCTAATGGAGAGTACATCACCACGTAGCACCAATGGGATCTCTCAGATGAGATTAGCATACTACACTGCTTATTTGTCCTAATATCTGTGCTCTGCAAGCCAGATATTATTTCTGTGAGAAGAGGTTTTAGAACACGGAGTAAGGCGCTAAGATGGTTGGCTTTTAGTACCAATCCATTTCTCTGAAGAGCCTTTCTTTTGTGAAAAATGTTCACAGTCATTTGATGTGGAATAGTGTGATTTATAGAAACAGTTTGTAGCATTGTGCTGTTGTGCCAAAAAAAAATCAAACTATCATGATTTGCCTATATGTTTAGTTTTGTTTGTAGGCATTTGTCTAGCTTGTTTTTGTTTACAGGAGTTGTTTTACAGATTAACAACGCAGGGTGTATGGTGAACAACAGAGAGTTAACTGAAGATGGACTTGAAAAAAACTTTGCAACAAACACCTTGGGTGAGTACTGGGGCCTAATTCTGAGCAGTGATCCTTATGCTTCAAGTGTGTATTTACAGCTGGGCTCTTCCTGCTCAAAGAGGGATCGTATTATTGCTGTGTCAGGGAAGAAGTACGAAAGTAAAAGAAGAAATATTGCAGCTTGTGTGGAGTGTCCTGTTTGGATTTCTCCATTTTTCAGCTTTTGTCATATCAGTACCTTTATTTATCATAGCAGCAGTGAACAAATGCAGATCAGATTTAATTAAATTGCTTCTGAAATGTGATAGGAAGCTTTGTTCCAAGCAGTGCTGCTAATGACAGTCTGTGTAATCGTGCTCCCGTGGCTTGTTTAGAGCTCTGAGCACATTCTTGTGTTTCAGTAGGCCTGAGCAGTCCTATTGCACGTGGTGGAGGCACATTATGTAGGAAGGATGTAGCTTCTATAGTGCCCTGGGTATTCTCAAACAAACACAACTCCTAGTCAAGTGAGTGAGCAGTTCTGGGTAGTATTTCGCACCCCAGATATAAGGGGCATATCTGATGAACTACATGGTGGGGGTACAAGAGGGTTAAATTAAGGGAAACAAGGAAGAAAGAAATGAGGACAAGCAGAAAAGATGGTAAGCAAAGCGAAAAGTTCCCCCATGAGAGCCATGGAAAAGTTGTGAACACACAGGAGGCCAGCAGTGAGAAAAGCTGTGTGCTGCCGCTGATGTACGAAGGGTTGAAGGCTGCACCTCTTGCAAGGAAAGGTGTGTTGCATACTGCTGTCCTGTTGCTCTCTTTTCCCTTCACACAAGTATGTGGCTATACAAAGGGACTGTTTTTAACATACTCAGAAGTGGCACATTAAGAAGGAGCTGTGGTGCTTTGTTTCTGTGTTTTCCTCCTGTTTATCGATATCTGGGATGAGGAAGAGGGGAACCTTAGGCTGTAAAGATGGGGCATCTACAGAGCTAAGCATTCAGAACCTGGAAACCTTTGTTTGGTTTTATTCTTAGCTTTGTTCTTGCATAGCTTCCTTAACTCCTATTTACATCTGGAAACTGACATTTTGGGGTAGAAATATCTTGTGCGTAGCTGATAGTGCACACACACACATTGTTTTTATGCAAGTCTGACTGCATTAAAGTGACAATTAAAAATTCAAGTATAAACACACAGTTTCTGTTTCTTCAGTCTTCCAGTAGCATTCTTCTGTTTCTTGTGGCCAGAATTCAAAATGAGTTTTACTTTGCCATTAAATTTCCCCTGGCTGTAGAAGTAGAACTTCCCTATGAGAAGTGTATCCCCCTTATTGTCTTTCAGACAAAAATTCAGCATTGTGCAAAGATGCAGTTCATCTGGAGAGAAGCAGAGTGAAGTAAATACAACACTTTGAACATGAAAGCATGCATTTGTGTAGTTTTAAGCACTGGGGAAATGAATTGCTGGGGAGCTGTGTGAGTACATCACTTGAATCAGATTTTATCACATAAGTAGAAGCGGCAAGTTCTGCTTTCCCAGCTGTAAATCAGCCTCACTAGAAATATACAGCAGGATAAAGCTGCACGAGTATGGTAGAGGAAGCTGAATTATGATTGTGCTGAACTAGGAAAGTGCCTGTATTATCTTCTGTCAACGTTATGTATAGATCTTCTTTAGTCATTTGTGTGTCACTTGCTGCTTGAGTGTGTAAGAAGGTCAGGGAGGTGGCTGCACATTGAGCAGATGAGGTAAGGCAGGTAAGTCATCCTCTGCTGTCCAACTTCTGCAGAGTTCAGAGAAGGAGTGGGTTGTCTGCCTAGGCTGGTTCTCTTGACAACAGTAAGGATTATCTTCTGAAGCTTTAGAATAGAGTGGGACTTGGCTGATGTGGAAGGGGCTGTTTGTGTAAGGGAGCACTTCTGTGCTTGCACATCAGGCATGCGTGGGGGACCAATGCTATCAACAGTGCAGGTGTTTTGCTTCAAAGTTAGAGAAGAGATAATAAATCATTCCTGTCAGAGTCACAGTAGAAGAAAGTGGTGTGGAAGAATGTGTGTCAGAGCAGATGCTATGTTAAGTCATTTCCCTGAGTACTGTGTACTTTTGGGTGTGCTTTACTTTGGAGAATTTATTTCTCAGTAACCCAGAAAAGCATACCCCAAGTTGCTTCTCAGTAACTTCTCAGTAACTATCTGCTCCAGGTTCACAGAGAAAACCTTGGGTATGTTAGACATGGCAGGTATATAGGTTGGCTATAAACCAGGATGTAATCAGAGAGGACAAACTCAATTTCCCTTCCTGCTTCTATCCTCAGAAAAACTGAAGCTTGGCCTGCTTTGAACATCTGCAGTTGCCCCTCTCTTGTTAGCAGCATAGAAGCAATAACTTGTGATTGCCTGATTTCTGTAGAATAAGAACATTATTAATACTTTCTTTTTTTTCAGAACTTCACATGCTGAGTGTTCCTTTCATCTTTCTTTGACTATTTGTTTCTACCCTGAATCTTAGCTCGGGTCTAATAAAGGAATGTGTAGGTTGTAGCTATCTAAGAATGCAAGAATTAGCTATAAAATGCTTTAAATACAGAGCACAGTCTGTTAGTTCTGTATCTGATATCTGATTAACGTTTACATAAGCTCTAAGATTGCTCATTTAGGTGTCTAAAATGCTGTGAAACTTTTAAATCCAGGCTGTGGGTATTTTCCTCTTGGCTGACTTGTTAGTGTGTTTTCAGATATTTCGCATAATGGCTGTTCAGTTCTAATTGATCATCCTTTCTTGGACAGAGTGGGCAAAAATGAATGGATAAGATAAGCCCTCTGATAGCTAAGATGAATATGTAAAAAAAAATAAAATAATAGTAGTGGTTAAAATAAAAAAATAAGGATGAAGCGCCACTGACTGGCTAATTGAGGACAGTTCACTGCATTAGGAGGTACAGAGACCTCTGGTATTTCAGCCCAGTGAAAAAG
Organism: Bambusicola thoracicus; assembly: GCA_002909625.1. Classification (NCBI taxonomy): domain Eukaryota; kingdom Metazoa; phylum Chordata; class Aves; order Galliformes; family Phasianidae; genus Bambusicola; species Bambusicola thoracicus. The sequence goes on along the minus strand of PPHD01021541.1, from coordinate 2,222 downwards.
GACCTGGAGTTCCTGAAGGACAGAAAGCTGGACACTGAACCAGCAGTGTGCACTTAGAGCCTGGAAGGCCAACAGTATCCTGGGCTGCATCAACAGAGGGGTGGCAGCAGGGAGAGGGAGGGGATTGTACTCTGCTCTGCCCTCACGAGGCCCCATCTGCAGTAATGCATTCAGGCCTCCAACACAGGAGCGATGTGAAGCTGTTGGAGCGGGTCTGTAAGAGGGCCACAAAGATGATCAGAGGGCTGGAGCACCTCTCCTATGGAGAGGTTGAGGAAGTCGGGCATGTTCAGCCTGGAGAAGAGCAGGTTGTGGGAAAACCTCATTGTGGCCTTCCAGTACTTAAAGGGAGCTTCCAAGCAGGAGAGGGAATGACATCTTACATAGTCTGATAGTGATAGGACAAAGGGCGATGGCTTTGAATTAAAAGAGGGGAGATTTAGGTTAGATGTTAGGAAGAAATTCTTCACTATGAGGGCAGTGAGGCCCTGGCACAGCTGCCCAGAGAAGCTGTGGATGCCCCATCTTTTGAGGCACTCAAGCCCAGGTTGGATGGGGCCCTGGGCAGCCTCAGCTGCTGGCTGGCACTGCCCAGTGCAGGAGGTGGGGACTGGATGGGTTTTAAGGTCCTTTCCAACATAAATCATTGTATGATTCTGTGCTTCTATGATTAGACAGGTGGGAGAAGTGTATGAAGATGCCAAGAGCGGGTTGGTGGTTCCAGTTTGTAAGTTCTCCCACTCCAAACAAAGACCATTCAAAACAACAGTATTCAGTCATTTTGGGAAAAAACAAACAAGAAACCAATAACTATCACTGTTGGTAGGCAAGTGGAAACAACGGAAATCTGTTCCTTTTGAAGCACTAGGAATTTAGCTGAAACAGTCTCTGTTTCTCTGTTTTTATGCCTTCCTCACTTCTACTCAACACATCTTCTTGCTTGACATGGAGAACTAGTATATACATTACATTTTATTGCTGCTTAACAGCCAAGGGGATGCTAAAATGCACTCAGAGGTAAATATGTGGTGCTCCCAGCGAGCGTGTCTTTCTCAGTCTAATGAAAGCTCCTGTGCTCTCTTGTTGCAGTAATAAAGCTGTATGCCGTTACTCTGTGTGCAAGAAGGGGTTGGGCCAGAGGAAATAAGACGTTAGGGCCATAAGAAGTAAGATGCGCAGCCCATCTATGACAGGCTGCCTAACCTGACTGGGTATTTTTCAGTCTCTTCCCTCCTCATAAACCATACCTAACTGAGTCTCATATGAGCCAGCATTGCCTGTCAGACTGTGTCTGAACTACTTGGAGGTCAGGCAGCTTGGATGGCAGCTTTTGCTCTGCCATGAGGTCAGTCTTGATCTTTGCAGACAGCCTTACCTACGCGAAGGAGCCTGTGATACCAATTTAGTTTTACTGAGTTTTGAGACTGAGAGATGAGAGGTGCTACATAAAAAGGTGAAGTCGAATGTAGTAGTAAATCTACTAGCTGTACTGAATTCTAGGTTCCCAGGACACAGAGGAACCTTTATTGAGCTGAGTTTTGTAATTCAAGGGAAATGTGAGCCTTTGTTTTGTCTTTCATGTTCATTAGCTCTTCCCATGCACTCTCAGTTATTGCCTAGTGTGGTGGAATTGCCCCTCAGGGACAGCACACTAAAATCCTCATTCCTGATCTGATGCTCAGGAAACAGGCTCAGGGATGTCTCTCACTTGAAACTGTATAAATTGAAGGCTTGAAAAGATAACCAGGTCAAGAAAGAATGTCAGCTTGTGCTTTTTTATTTTCTCCTTTCTTTTAAGCCTCGGACATAGGAAAAGCAAGCCAATTTATTTAACTCATTTTTACCAGATGAGTGAGCCATTGAAATCTGTACCATCAAACTTTGTTCCCACTTTTTTTTTTTTCACAGTTGAAATAGCACCGTTCCTAATAATACTGCAGAGCTCAGGAAGATGGAAAACTCCACTGAGTGTGGTGCTGGCTGCCTGCCCTTATCTGAATGGTAGCAGATTAAAAACCTCACCAACTATTTACCACTAATTGCCAGATAGAACGTCAAGCAAAAACTATTGTAGAATCCACCGACACGCTTGGGTCTACAATAATTGCATCATGAATTAATTTGATGTTACAAACAGGTAGTGGCTTTACAGTATTACTTCTGCTGGAGCAATAATTTTCTTTGTAAGTCAATTTAAAGTATAGGTTTGGGGGTCAATTGAA